>OX387424.1:26568304-26835388 GCA_947563755.1 Lochmaea crataegi | reverse complement strand
TTTCCGATACAGTGCGACACATTGAAACTGTTTTTTGTATAAAATATCGGGACAAAAAGTGATGGTTGAGATGTTGAGAAAAATCTTTTTTTTGGATTTTTCTCTGTAAATTCCCAATAACCCGCGAATTTTTCGACGGATAATCTTCAAAATAGGCGAGTACTATCGATTTTTTGCAAAATCAGTTGAAAACTCGTGGGACCCGTGTAATTAAAAAGAAACAGTTAGTTTCATTCAAAACAGTTATACGAGTAGATTCCTCAAAGTAAGAGTCCAAACAGTAAATTCAATTTTATATTTAATAATAGGCTGTATAATAAGCCATACATAAGAATTAACAGTCCACCTTGCATTATGCTATGTATGACTGAGCGCTGTATTTCAAAAACAATTGTATGAAAAAATATTTGAAACAAAATTGGTGGATTATTTATTGCTTTACAACTTTATACTGACTGCGAATATCGTATATTGCATAGGAAGCGACATATTCATGAAAAATCCAGTTTTGTGTCCTCCCACCTTGAATAACTTTAAAGTCGGACACGTGATATTACGAGAATTGACCCAACATTTTAAATGTCAAAATCATGTAAGTACATATTTTCTGCTCATTAATTATATTTCATTGGACTCTTTTTCGAGATTATATTTAAAACTTGAAAAAAATTTTTTGCTAGTTACTGCTCAACATAACTTGTATTTTCAGTATCAATAAAAAAAATTGGCTGTAGGTGAAAAAATTAGATTATAAAAACAGAGTACTCGCAGTTTTACAGATCTCAAATAGTAAGTTGGTCCTGTCTCCATAAAAGGCAATGTAAAGGAAAATTCATACTTAAACTTCACATTCGTCTTCTATAATTCGGATTAAAGAAACTTGAGCAATGACGGCTTTGCAATCGCAACTTTTGAAGTTTTTAGAAAATATTTGAAACCCATATTTCTGAAACCTCTGATAGATTAAATTGTAAAGGAAATAATTAAACGGCCCGAAGGATGTGCTTGTTAGCTGCGTCCTCCTGTTCCGTCTTCATTAATCGAAAAAAAAAAATCAAATTGACAGTTGCGGTTATAATTTCTATAAATGAACAAATACTTTCCATTTGCTGTTAATAGTTATGAGCTTCCCCTTTATCGACTTATTGTTATAGAGTAAGATCCCAGAGCCATTAGACATAACCTACTTATATTTAAATGATCAATTTTTATATAATATGTTATTCAGACAACTATTACGAAGTTATATTTCATCATCCAGACCAATTGTAATGACCAAACATTCCCCTAGGCGCAAAAAATAGTCAGCCGTGAGTATGAGCGCAGGAGATTTATGTACGAGTCTTAGAGCAACTGAGTCATCTATGGCAATTGATTCCCCCTTCTCAAACTCATAATCTGTTTCGGTTTACTGTATGTATGTATGTGCTATGTGCGCACTACGTATATTTTATATTCTACTCGAGCTTTATTTGTGAGAGAAATAATATTATTTGCAGGAGTGAATATCATGACAGAAGGAGAATTATTAGAGTGTGCATTTTGCAAAACATCCGATGATAACTTGATATTATTTACGGAAGAGACGTTAATAAAGTGTCAAAAGATTTCCAAGAAAAGAAAAATACATTTTCTTTATATGCGGCCGAAAGTACGTAGTTTCTGCCTCACGGTCGAAGCAGAAACTACGTACATATAAAGAAAAATAGTATACACTACACGGGCATGAAGTTTGAGAAGACTGAACTGTGCGCCATAATGCCCTCAGCTCGGGCATCATAGCGCACAGTGCAGGAATCTCAAACTTTCTACCCTTGTAGTGTAATATACTGAACTTAAAATTTTAAGTCATAGTTTTACCAGATGATTTGTTTGATAGTGGTTAATATTGATAGTGCTATGAATATTTCTTAGCTGTGATGGAAAAATATTACTCGCCAAATCCTTCAACTACACAAAAAAACTGCTACGAAAAAAAACTCACAAAAAATTGCCAAAGATCCATCTATAATTAATTGCTTCGAAAAAAAAAAAACTAATTAGTCCAAATGTTTGTAGTGAATAAAGTTTCGGCATCAAATTAATCATTTTTAATTTTTACCACAATTTTAAGATTAATCTTTTTTAAATGAAGATTTGAAGTTATTGAATTCAAGACGATAAGTATTTTGGTCTGAAACGCATAAATACATCGGTAACATTTCTATTGACCTGTTCCGATTGTATAGAATAAATCCTTTTAATTACCGCTCGTCGTCTCACTAGCCACTTCCAATTATAGTTCTGTGATCCCAAATTCTTCAACCCTGACCATAAGACAATTGACGTCTGCCAACGGACGCTCCCATTTTTTCCAACGCCACGAGGGACACCCCTTTCTTCTACCGACCCTCCTCGAGGAAAGGCCTCCCTTTTTTTATCGATTTTATACCTTTCGTGTCTAGTTAATTTTGCTGTGGTAAGTTCAAAATCATAATTTATAATTAATAAGCTTCTTCTAGAGTACTATCTGATATAATTTTTGAATGCATTCTTCATTTTTTTTACAGAGATAGACGAAATTAAATTTAGCGCGTGGTCATAAACTGTTCTTTTATACTAATATGGTAGTTTTAAACTAAATATTTTTTTATAATTCACTTTTGTGCAAACATTTGCAAGCTTTTTCAATTGCAGAATAATTTTTTTAACGATAAAATAACATTTTGTAAACAGTAAACCTATAAAATATTCTTTCGTACCGCCAGTGCCGGTTTCATATATTTCTAAAGCACGATATCTTTTTCATATAAGTACCTAACTTTTTGCTATAATTAGTTTCTTTCAGATCATTAGTATTTCTTTTGATTAAGCCGATAATTGCTTTTTTTACTGTTTCAACATGGGACATATAATGTTGTTGAGCTTCCAGTAAATTGAATCAATTTTTTACTTTCAAACAACTGCCTTCCTTTTTTTAACCTGAAAAATTTACCAACATAATGTGCCCATTACATTCAAGTTCCTATATATCCCTGATCCACCTGTACTTTCAGGTTAGCACAGCCCCTAGGATATAAGCCCTAGGCGAGAATATAACCCCAGCCCCTAGGCTAGGATATAAGCCTTAGGTGAGGACAAAAGCCCTAGACCAGGACACAGCTCTTGGGATACCGTACAAATCAAGACTATCTACATATCTTCTTCGAGATCTTCTCAAGACTTCGTAGAGGCAAGACCTACCTACCTTCTTCAGGAAACAACCACTTCATATCCATAGGCTAAGTAGCTAAGTACAAATTCTCCTCAATTTTTTTTTCATTTCCTGTGGCAAGTATAAATATATAAATTTGTTTTATATTCTTATTTTTTATAAATCCTCAACTATAAAAGTTCAGGGAGATATCGCCCGGGGTAAAATTTTAAATGTTCTGTTTTTTTAAGTAACTTCTTTCATTTTTTTGATTTCTGTTTAAACTTATCTAAATTCTACAAGGCGTTCCGACCTTTTCCTCCTTAGTTTTTTTTAATCATTAGTATTTTTATCGACGTCAAAAAGGTAGTGGCGCCCTCAATTTTTACAACCTTCCTGTAATACTTGTGCGACATAAACTGGGGGTCGAATCACCCTTGAGAGGAGTCTCTAGCCGGAGCCCTTCAAGCTGGCGCCCCTCACCGTTACACATCTCTAGCGCTCATACTCACGGCTGACTAATTTTTGCCTCTGGGGGAATGTTTGGTCATTATAATTTGTCTGGATGATGAAATATAACATTTGAATATAAGTGAGGTTAATCAACTTTTTCCTGAGCTTTAAAGCGTCTGTCAGAAGTTATGGTCGGCGGAAAGCGTCTGGCGACATTGGATACTACTCCAGAGTGATATAAAAATAATAATAATATTAATATATAAAAATCAGCCATTTAAATTTGAGTATTTTTTATTTTTACTAAACTTTCTCACCTGATTTTTGTACCTGTAAGTCTGTCACAGATCCAACTCTGTGCTCATGCGTTCTAAGTATATAAGACATTACTCAAAAGCAATGACAAGATGAAATAATACATTTTTTTTGTTTTTTTTTGTAACATGTGGTAGTGACAAAATTTATATCGGTAGAAATTTCAAAACTAGAATTTCAGTATACAAACGTAGCTATAGCAGAAAAATCTGATTCTTACTATTCAAATAATTTATTAGCAAACCAACAGACTTTCGATTCAAATTTTATAATTTTACATGTAGAACCTAAATCCTTTAAATTAAATCATTGAGAAGCCCTTGAGATAAATAAAATCAAATATTCAGGTAATCTCCTTAACGACTAAATAAATATCAACCATTCTCCCTTATTACACTCATTCACCTAGAAGATAGTTTAGGAGGGATTGTTGTGAATGAATTTCCAAGTTAATCTATTCAAATCCAGTTTAATATTTTCTAATACTTTTGTCAATATCCTCAAAATTCCGTATTAATGCACTGTATAAATTGAAAAATTTTCATTATTTCACCCGTTTGATAAAGCTACTGTGTTAGCGAAACGCATCACAAGTTTGAGCTGAACATAGGTTCAAAAATAATAATGAAGATATAAACAAATTAAATTGTGTAATTTCATCGGTTAGTATGGATCTTCATCAAGTAAAAGCCTCATCTATTCAATTTATTCAATTTTTAAAAGCAATGGTTTAATCTATTTAAAAATAAGTAATGTCTAATGGCTCTGGGATCTTGGAACATTATGAATCTTTGAGAATGCTACAGACTTTTGTGTCCAACCAAATCTTCTTGAGTGAATTTAGAATTTTTTCTGCAATATATACGTTTTACTTAACTCGCTTTTCTTGTCCTGGTGGAACTTTGTCTCCCTTTAGTGTAATTTTCGGGTTTTTTCCAATCCAAATATTTTGTAATAATTCGGGAAATTTTCCCAAATGTGTTTTTCTAACAGGTTGCCTTGTCTGTAGCTTAAAAATAGTCTTTTTTCTGAGCCGCCATTTGGCCGCAAAGAAATATAATCTGTTATAAGTTTCAAACCGTCTTCATCAACAATGGTGAAAACTCGTTTTTTGTCGGTTTTGGTTTCTGGCAAAGACTGATCTTCTATCTGTACATATTTACAAATTCTTGCCGCCGAAATCCACCAAATACACCAAATAATAATGCAACCTTGTTCATTAAAAACTTTTAATTTGGTGCCTCATAAATAAAATTTAGGATATTTTCTCTAGGTAAAACACTGGATTTTTTTGATTGGTACCCTTTTGACCCTTGTTTCCAATACTCGCATAATTTGTGAAAATTACAAAAATCAATATTCTCATTTACCATTAAAGTCTTCTTTATCATCGAATATTTAGCCCACAGAGAGCTCGGGGAAAATTTTTCGGATAGATCATTAGAGTATCCCAGCAGCACAGTTTCGTTACCGTTTTCTTCTAGAGCCTTTTTTGACATCCACTTCAAAAATTTGTCATATTCTTTGTCGTATGAGTCTCTGGATTTTCTCGGTAACATATTTGCGGTGCCTTTTCAGCCATTTTTTGCAATTTCGTCAGGAATTTCAAAATCTTGTTCCATTTTTGATTATTGACAAATTGAACATTTTAATACTTATCTCCGTAGCAACAAAAACGCAGACAATAACAATGTCGCAGGTAAAAATAAAAAATTTGTAAATCAAATTAAATTTAAAAAAAATATTTATTATTCAAATCGAGCTGGTATGACATAAAAAATTGTATGCACCACGGGTACTAATAGATATATACCCTCGGGCGACTTACGAAGCCTCGAGCCAGAGTAAGACTGTCGACCTCAGGGCATAATCATCTACTTAGTACCCTTGATACATATATAACTATTATTTGTTATATTGTGACATTTGTATATGAATAACCTTCAATATGGTTCCTTTTAATCCGCAAACACACCTTATAGTAAATCGAACTAAAAAGTGAAAAATAAATGAAATAAAAAAAATTTAATATACCACGTTTTTAAAACGAACCAAAAAGTAATAAATAATAATAAAAATAAACGTGGGGCGCATGCGACACAGCTACATTCTATATTTTTATAAAACTGTCACGTTTATTATTATTATTATTTTTTACTTTTTAGTTCGTTTTAAAAACGTGGTATAATAAAAAAATGGTAGCAACTTTGTTGGCGCACATCATGACTCCAGGAATCTATTAAAATTTTACAGAATCCCATAATCTCAACCCAGAAATCTCTAAAAGGAATTTCATGGAGATTCAACCCACCAAGCGCTCTACACATGGGAAAGGGTGATAAGAACAATCAACACTGCCCTGAAAATATCTCAGTAAAGTCAGTTCTCGCCACATTGCTCGCTGAAGTAGAATACACAGTCAACTCAAGGCCATTAACTCACATATCCGTCGATCCCAATGAACCAGAGGCCTTGACACCTAATCATTTCCTATTAATGAGACCTGGATCTGTACAGAATCCTGGTTTAATTGAAAATGAGAGTTTTAAAAGTTTATTGAACTTGTTTTAATGATCTACACTTTAACAACAGATAATAAATTCAGTGGTATCTGATAACAAGTCGTAAAAGTGAATTTAAATAGATAAAAAGTTTATCAAGAGGTGATATTTAATCAGTTTAGATAAAGTAAATAAGTTGTCACATGTTCATATAGAGATTATTTGTTTATTTTTCTAAATATTAAAGGTACTTCGTAATTTTCATTCCTAGCACCTCTTTTATCATAAAAATACATCTAAGCAAAAATCTTATAATTTGGTTTTATCACAATAATTTATGTTATATTGATCGAGGTGATTATTACAAATAAATGAAATTATAGTTATTCATGCAACAAGTGCATAAAGTGGTGCTTTTTTTCACGAGTTGAATGAATAAAAAAAAGACACTTTATGCATGTGTTGCATACACTATTTTTTCTACAATCAAGCGAATGGACTAAAAATGGCGTCGATTTGAATGTTTATGTTTGTCATGATGACAAAACGCTAAGTAAAATGTCAGATGAGTGTAATCTGCAGAGCCATTAGCGGAAACATTTAAAATTAGCATTAAAAAAACTACGTTGTCCACGACTATTTGATAATGTTTACATTTTACGTGTGCTTCTTCAAGTATAATGACGTACATTATTCACCAGTGAATAATAGATGTGGATAATGAACAGGTCACATCACACGGATTAATAGGACCTATATTGAGGGTTATTTATATACAAATGTTACAATATAATATTTAAAAAATTTCGTCGCGACCCGTATTCGAACCTTAAAAAGCAGGCCGCACACTATCGCGGAACGGTACGGAATGGAATGGAACGGAAATTTCGGAAGCATAGAATTAAGTTAGAAGCCGCACGTTACCGCGGATCGGAACACCGCGGAATGGATTGGAACGAAACGAAATTTATTGGATTGCTCACTGAGCGAATTTTTCCACAATTCCGCAGCCCCCTCCACTACCCACCAGCCCGTAGCCACTAATCAGTACAACAAAACGTGTTCATTCCTGTGACAATATCACGCCGTTTTGTGTTTGTTTCCCTTTTGATTAATTAAAAATAAATGAAGATCTAATAATCAATAAAATTCGTGCTTATCCACATCTTTATCTGTTGTCTGATAAAAATTATCAAAATCAACAAATGAGAGAAAATGCCTGGGAAAAAATTTCTAAAAGATCTGGGAGTAGATGATGAAATTCACCAAATTCTTGTTTTTTGAGGTTTATTCCATGGATACATTTGCGCTTTTTCTTGTTCTCTCTCGCAATTTCTTCTTCTTCAACAACTACACACAGCGCCACAAATTCTCCGTCTGAACTGTCCATTGCGAAAGACCAATACACACTAAAACTTGATTGGGTAAGCAGGTCTCTTACTCATATAAAAATATTTTTTCCGTTGAATTCCGCGATAATGTGCGGAGATTCAAAATTTCCATTCCTCTCCGTTCCATTCCGTTCCGTTCCCTTCCGCGATAGTGTGCGGCCAAGCGTACATTTCTTCATTTCACGAACGCAGACATCTAAACAATCCTGCTACGGAGACATTTATAATAATTTATCAAGCTGTTGTATATATAGAGCGTATAGATATAAATGTCAAAACTAAGAAAGTGACGTTTTAAATAATTTATAGCTGATTGCAAGAGTTTCAATTTATTATACTGAATTTAAATTGAAATTACTAGAAAATATAAAAGCAAATCAGACACTGAAATGAATGTTACCCCGCCAAAAATTAGAGAAGCAGAATAAATAGTATCCTTTAATTTATTGCCAGAAAAGTCGAAAAAGTTATATTTGAAAGCCTATAATCCCTTCCTAAATTGAAGGGTAGAAAAATAAATAAATTCATTTATAAACAGGTAATTGATGGTGGACAAAACATAGTAACATACTCGCATATAATGGCTAATATTCACTTAGGTGTTTATGTCACTCGCCTTCGGCTCGCGACATAAGCGCACCTTCGTGAATAATAGCCATCATTATATGCTTGTTGAATAATATACTATTATCTCACCCTAATGTCACTTTATCTCACTGTAATGTCACTTTTTAAACTGTTTAAGAAATACATATTTTATGTACGGAAATCGATTAAAAAAACGTCACTTTTATTAATGATTGTGGAAATTTTTTTTTTATTATACTACGCTTTTTAAAACGAACTAAAGAGTAAAAAATATCAATAATAATAAACGTGGGGCGCATGTGACAGTTTTATGAAAATGTAGAATGTAGCTGTGTCGCATGCGCCCCGCGTTTATTATTATTATTATTTTTTACTTTTTAGTTCGTTTTATAAACGTGGTATAATAAAAAAAAATTATTTCATTTATTTGTAATAATCAGCTCAATCGATATAACATAAATTATTTTGATAAGACCAAATTATAGGGTTTTTGCTTAGACGTATTTTCAAAATAAGCAAACCTGTGCAATTGATACACACTGTTTCCTAAATTTGTTCGTTCGCGTGGTTTGTAATTTAGTTTATAGGCCAAATCAAAAGTTAAAAAGTGTTTCATCAGTGAGATGAAGTGGTTATAACCTCCTGTGAGTGTTGGTGTAAGAAAAATCCTTCTATAATATATATTTAGCAGTATTCAAACTATCTGTTTATGTCCTTATCAAGCTCATTATCAGAAATTCTTTAGGTTGTGACCAACTGCACTGGCAGTTTATTTTTAATCCATTTAAATAGCGATGTCTTCAAGTACTTGCTGCTTCATTTGTGATAGCGTTGAATCCGATACTGCTAACTTGATCGCTTGTGATAGTTGTGGGCGCTTTTTGCATAAAAAATGTTCTGGTCTAAATGCTTCTGAGATGAGAGTAATGGATCTCAAAGGCCCTCGTCAATTACGCTTTCACTGCAAAGACTGTCAGGAAGGCTATTTACAATTCCCGAAGCTAATCAAAATTGTTGATGAGCTACGAAATGAGTTACAGAACCTGAAGGCTTCCCAGATCAACGTTGGTACCATTACTTCTACCCAATGTCTGAAGAGCTGCTTTCAGAATTCTACGAGCGACAGAAGAGATCTAGTAATTTGATGATATTCAATTTACCAGAATCGGATACTGATAGTGACAAGGTATCTGAAATTTTGCGTGATATAGTTGTAACACCTCCTTCTATAGTTAGTCTTCAAAGGTTTGGAAGGCGTAATACTAAGGGAGCTCGTGCCCTAAAAGTTATGTTTAACTCCGCCTTTGATGTTCAAAATATCATTAGGAACCGTACCAGACTTAAGGGTAGAAAGATCTTTTTCAACTACGACCTTACGAGCAGTCAAAGGGAATTCGAAAAACAACTAAAAGAAGAACTCAAGAGACGTCAAGAGAACGGCGAAAATAATCTCACTATCAAATTTTTGAATGGGTGTTATAAAATAGTTGTTAAAACCAACCCAAAAATTCTATCATTCTAAAATTCTATTTATTATCAGAATGTTCGAGGTTTGAGGACCAAACTAAACAAGCTATCATTAAACGCAGCTACTAATTCCTATGATATAATTGTTTTGACTGAAACTTGGCTATCGGATAATTTTGGAGGTGCTGAAGTTGGATTAGATAATTATAATATTTATCGGCGAGATAGATCTGCACTCACTTATCCTGCAACTAGAGGTGGTGGAGCTCTTATAGCAGTGGCTAGAAATATAACTAGTAGCCTGCTGCAGTCATCAGAAGAAATTGAACATGTTTTTGTTCTAGTTGGAAACACTAGGAACAAATGTATAATTGGAGCCGTCTACTTTCCCCCACTTTCCCCTATTGAAGATTATTTATCCTTTACTGAGAACCTAGACGCCATTTCTGAAAAGTATCCTGATGCTAAGATCTGCATTCTGGGTGATTTCAACTTACCTAAAGCAGTATGGTCTGACTTAAATATTTGTTCAAAAGCTATTTCACTCCCTGGTACCAGAGCTGATGAAGTGAATGCTACTTATACCGTTTCTAATATGTGTGCCTACCATAATCTGTTTCAAATTAACTCTGTTCATAATGAATTTAACTCACTTTTGGATTTAGTTTTTAGTCATGATCGTTTAACTACATGTATTACAGCAACCGATCCTCTGATTGATGTAGATGTTTACCACCCTCCTTAAGTAACTGAATTGAACTTGAGCTTGGACCATTGTAATTATTCTCCTGTTGCTGATGAGTTTTATTATGACTACAAATCAGCTGATTTTCACTCTATTGAATATCATCTGGGACTTATTCGGTGGGATCCTTTGTTATTGAATAGATCATTAGATGATATGTTAAATATTTTCTATGATATTTTGTATACCGTGATTCACCTGTTTGTACCTGTTAAGAAAGTTTCATCCAGAAAATTCCCCAGATGGTTCTCATCAGAACTAAAACATCTCATATATTTAAAGAAGCAAGCTCACTTGAAATTCAAACTAACAGGATCTCCTGTTGATTATTTGGAATTCTCTCAGCTGCGTTCTCGGTGTAAGCCCAGGTCTAAAACTGACTATAACGATTATATTAGGTTTACTGAATGTTCTGTTGGTGTTAATTTAAAATCGTTTTGGAACTTTGTAAACTCCAGAAGAAGATGTAATACAATCCCTGATGAAATGTACCTCAACAATGTCAAATATCCTGTGGGAATCGATTTAGCTAACCTGTTTCAAGATTATTTTAGCTCTGTTTATTCTGATAAGACCTGTCCTAGCTATGGTTATATATCTTCTACTCCTTTGAATGCTTCTGAGTATTGTGTGTCTATCTCTGAAATATATGAACATCTTTGTGGTTTGAATGTATATAAAGGTCCTGGGCCGGATGGCATCCCTCCTTCTATTTTGAAATATTGTAGTTTTGTATTGTCTCGCCCCTTACATATAATTTTTAACTACTCCCTTAAACTTGGTATCTTTCCAGATTTCTGGAAATCTAGTTTCGTCGTTCCTATTTACAAAACAGGTGAAAAATCAAACATATCCAATTATAGGCCGATATGTATTCAGAGCGTAATTCCTAAATTATTAGATAATATTGTTACTAAAATCCTTACCAAACTTTTGGATCCTTATATCATTAACCAGCAGTTTGGCTTCCGTTCAGGGAAGTCAACTGAGCTTAATCTCCTTACATATGTGGACTATCTTTCAAGTGCCTTGGACTCTTCGTTACAGAAGGAATTGCAAGGATCTTTTCATTCTATTCAACATAGTCAATTCTACTCTCGATTGTCCTACTCTTTTGTTGAATATTGGTTTTTCCGCACCAACTAGATCTACTAGAAATAGTGTTACTTTTTCACAACCACACTACTATACTAATTATCGCAATAATTCGTTCATCCCCAGGTCCACAAGATTGGCCAATCGATTGAATCTTGATTTCTTTACATCTTCTTCTGAGTTTCGCCGACAACTCCAAATTTGTAATTTTTAAAAAATATTTTCAGTTGTTATTGTAAGTGATATGTGCTTTATCTTATGTGTTAATTAATGTATCTATAAGATTATGGTTTTTTCTATTTATATATATATATATTTTTTTCTTTTTTTTTAAATTCTATTTTTCTGTGTATCAATTATTGTACTCTATTGTATTTAATGGGTTCTAGCCCGTCAATAAATAAATAATAATAATAATAATAATGATAAGAGAGGTGCTAGGAATGAAAATCAACTTTAATATTTAGAAAAATAAACAAATAATCTCCATATGAACATGTGACAACTTATTTACTTTATCTGAACTGATTAAATATCTACTCTTGATAAACTTTTTATCTACTTAAATTCACTTTTACGACTTGTTATCAGATACCACTGAATTTATTATCTGTTGTTAAAGTGTAGATCATCAAAACAAGTTCAATAAAATTTTAAAACTCTCATTTTCAAACAAACCAGGATTCTGTACAGAACCAGGTCTCATTAATAGGAAATGATTAGGTGTCAAGGCCTTCTTGTTCATTGGGATCGACGGATTTCATTTATTTGTAATAATCACCTCGATCAATATAACATATAAATTATTGTGATAAAACCAAATTATAGGATTTTTGCTTAGATGTATTTTTATGATAAAAGAGGTGCTAGGAATGAAAATTACGAAGTACCTTTAATATTTAGAAAAATAAACAAATAATCTCTATATGAACATGTTATATCTTATTTACTTGAATTTATTATCTGTTGTTGAAGTGTAGGTTTATATCATTAAAGCAAGTTCAATAAAATTTTAAAACTCTCATTTTCAATCAAACCAGGATTCTGTACAGATCCAGGTCTCATTAATGGGAAATGATTAGGTGTCAAGGCCTCTGGTTCATTGGGATCGACGGAAATGTGAGTTAATGGCCTTGAGATCACTGTGTATTCTACTTCAGCGAGCAATGAGGCGAGAACTGCCTCTTTGGGGTGAACTGACTTAAGAGATCTTTTCAGGGCAGTTTTGATTGTTCTTATCATCCTTTCCCAAATTCCTCCCATGTGTGGAGCTCTTGGTGGGTTGCATCTCCATGAAATTTTAATAGATTCCCGAAGATATGATCTGCGCCAACAAAGTTGGTATCATTATCGGAAAACATTTCTATCGGTTGTCCTCTTCTAAAAACTAAACGTCGAATAGCCATTATTGCGGCACTGGTGTCAAGACTGGAAGCTATATCAATGTGAACTGCTAGAGTTGTGAGACAAGTAAACAGCATGCCTTGTCTTCCAAAATATACAGTCACTGGCCCAAAAAAATCGACTCCAGTGTAGGTGAAAGGAAAAACAAAAGATTCCAGACGCCGTTCTGGAAACATCCCCATTTCTGGCACCTCTGACTTCTATCTTCTGATTCTACACTCCTGACATTTGTTAAAACAGCTTTTCACAGCTGTTAAAATTTTAATAATAAAAAATTTCAACCTCAAATTATTTACTACGGTCTCAATTCCAATATGACCAGCTATGTTATGGTAGTGATGGACTAGTAACTGGGTATACCGATGTTCAGGATCCAAAATGAAGGGATATCTATAGTTATAATCCATATTTAGTGATTCCTCATCAGGAAATTTTCCCTTCAGACTAATTACGCCGTCACGATTTTAGAAAATGTTTTCGCTTTTTTCAGCATTCCTATATCTACTCTAAATGACTTTCCTTTACCCATAATTTGGAGGCTTCATTAATCTCTTCAATATCAAGATGTGGTATCTTTTTTATGTATTTTTATAACTTTTCTTAAATGAATAATCCGCGCGGAAGCTCGAAAAATCCTGGACCATTTTGAAAAGCGATCAATATCAGGTAATGCTAGGAATTCTTTAGGCTGATGTGTAATTACACAAAATAAAATTGTAGCTTCATTATCATTTGGCCAAAATTCCATCGATTGTTTCAGGAAAGATGGTCCTTGTAACCCCTCGCCGTCTTCTTCGAAATTGGGTGATTTGATTTCCTTGGTTGCTAGGTCTGCTACATTCTGATCAGAACGTACCCAGTGCCATGAAGATATTGCAGCGATAAACATTGAAAAACGTCTTGTCTCAGACTGAATTCGTCTGAGGACAACAAGTGAATCTATCCAGAATTGGATTTCTTAAATTTTGTGTTCTATTTCTGAACGTATTGTTCCAGCTAACCTAGTTTAGAGTATTCCTCCTTGCAATTCCAATTTTGGAATACTTTGTTGGTTCAAGGGAGCAACTTTAAATTTTGAACAAACGAAGTTTGAATAAACTTTTTCATCCATTTCCAATCTAAAAAAAGCCACGGCAGAATATGCTTTATCACTGACGTCACCTAATATATGCATTTCATCTTCATTTTGCAGTGAACTCTTCATATTTGGAAAATAATACATTTCAATTGGAACTGATTTTTGCAATACATTCAACCACTGCCGCCATGTAAGGAAAATATCTTCATAAATTTCGCTGTCCCGGTCGATTTTGATTCTTCATAAATTTTGCATGAAAATCCTGGCTTTTACCATCAATAATAGGAGCCCAAGAGTATCGAAAACTAACATACTTGTTCTAAGGACTTCCCGTTTTGTAGGAAACTTACACCCTGAAATTCAATGATAAAATGAAAGTGTCTTTTCCGGTGACCATGCCAGTCCTAAAACTCTTTCAACCTCCTCTGAATCAATTATCATATTGTTTTTTGATTCGGCTCGTAAATCTACGGGAATTGAATTCATTACATTTTAAGAGTTGCTTATCCATTTGACCATTTGAAAACCAGCGTTTTCGTGGACCTCTATGACATCTGCAACAGATCGAATAGCTTGTTCGTCTGATGCAAAAGAATCCAAATAATCATCAACTCAACATAGTGCTGTTGCTTCATAGCCCTAGTGACTCCTGGATACTCATTTTCAAAATATTCTGCATTTCGGCTTTTTACTAATTGAGCGACAAATGGAGAAGAAACTGCACCGAAAACCATAACGTTGATCTGATATACCTCTGGCTCTTTGTTCCTTTCCATTGCTCGCCAAAGAAAGCGTTGTGCACACCTATCGATCTCTCTGATAGAAAATTGGTGGAACATCTCTCTGATGTCACATTTGACTGACAGCTCTTCCGTTTTGTCTTAATTGCCACAGAACTAATATGGGAGAGGGAACGAAGTCCGGGCCTTGCAGTAAGAAATCATTCAAGCATGAGCCAGAAGTCTTGGCCGCCACATCAAACACTAGTCTTATTTTATTTGGCTTATTAATATTCCATACTTCAGAATGTGGTAAATACCAGTCTTTCGAACTCTTCACAATTTCACTGGTTTCCAATTTACTTGCATACACTTTCTTCAGAAACTCATCAATTTTTTTGCAATATTGCTCAGCAAAATCAAAATTCCTTTCCATTCTTCTTTCCATACAGACGAGCCGTTTCACTGCATTGTACTTACTCTTTGGTAGAACAGCTTCAACGTTTTTCCAAATGATCATAATGATCACCATTTTTTTCAATGTCTTCTCCAAAATTGTTAATGCTCTCTTATCCTCCACAGAATTTATGATTTCGTTAGGCATCTTGACTCCAAAATTCTCCAATTTGAATGTATTTTTCACCATCAGATGGAGCTCCTCATCATGTATAGTGTGGCGACACAAATTAATATGGAAAACACCCGAGTTGAAATTATTAGTGATCGGTCCGTGGATAATGACAATATAGTTGGTTCAATCTTGGCTGAATAACGTGGCGAGGAACTATCAGACCGCAGTTGTCCTGGCCAATCAGTAGCACTAGATTAACGTTTGCAACTGTTTCTAGTATGTCACAATCCAAATATGGGAAATTTCCGTTCAAATCTTGGACATCGATATGCTGTTCGAGACATAAATTCGCAACGGTTCTCAAGCATTTCATAGTATAAAATACCGGTTTTCAATTCCAACTTGATATGTCCAAATATATAATTTTGAATGTCTCTTCATAATGCATGATGCCATTTGTCCACTGGAAACATAAAGGTGAAATAAGGCCACACAAGCCAAGCTCCGAAGCAAGATCTTCTTCTCTCATTGAACATGTAGAACCTTCGTCGAATAGAGCGAAGGTTTCGATTTCTTTCTTTGGTCCTCGAAATATAACACATCTCGAAAAACAATTGAGTTTTTGTAAGCAAGGAAACTTCGAATTGTTGGCCCATCCTCCGTAGTATGTGCCTTTTTGGATATAGAAGGAGCTTTTGACAATACTCCTCATGAGGCTGTCAAAAGAGCATTAAGTTGAAGAGATCTAGAGCAGAACAGCCAGGGGAAAATTCGAAAATACCCTTTGTGACATCGTACAAAATAGTCTGAACTATACAAATAGCTGGTGAAGACAAGTGGGACTTAACATCAACCCCACCAAAACCACCTTAATAGCCTTCACTAAGAAAAGAAAGCTCAACCTCAAAACCGTTAAACTTGATGGGAGCGAGGTTGAATGGAGACAAGAAGTCAAGTATCTTGGTTTGACTGTAGACACTGAACTCATGTGGAACAAACACGAAAAGGAGATTATATACAAAGCAAAAATGGCTCTAATGGAGTGCAGGAATCTGGAAGGGAGAAATTGGGGTTGTAACCCAGAAATCCTGAGCTGGATGTACACTGCCATAGTGAGACCAATTATCACTTATGGAGCCATTGCGTGGAGTAGTAGAACTAGCCTATTGATAACTAGAGAAAACCTCTTCAAAATTCAAAGACTAGCGATGGAAGTGATTCTCAACCTCACACACCGAGAGAAGAGTTATTTATAGACAAATAAACTGATTTGTTTGACCCCCCTTTGTTTACTAGTAACATTGTTTATTCATTATTAAGAAGCCTTATTAACGTGAAAACATTGGAAAATTTTAATATAAAAAAATCATTATTCGAGTGTAATTTCTTTAATGTAAAGAAATTTGTTCTTCTTTATGCATACCTTTATACAATTATTGTTCTTCAGAAACTATATAAAAGTTTACGAAGCAGAATATAATATTTTGTTATAAAATATAACGATGCCATTTGGGTAAAATTGTTTTTATTACCCAGAAAAAAACATAACTTCTTGTATAATATTCCATCATTTTAGAACAGCAAATTATTTATTCATAGTAAATCATTTTAAAATCTTGACAGAAATATACATTTTTTAAATAAGCCTATATATTATATAATAATTATTAGCCTCAATTTAGATCTACTTTATACCGAAAAAATAAGTATTTGAGTATAATTGTACATTAATTGTTAGGAGAAAAAAACTTATTTGCTCCAAATCACATATTTCTCAACCCGTAAGATATCACATTAGCCTACAAATTATGTGCCCGTTAACACAAAGAATTCTCACCCCACCCTATTATTCACGTTTGGCGTCAGTCAAAGAGATTAGATGAGTTTGTGCACGTTTACAGATTAGTTTTTGAGGTTAAAGTGCTTTGGACAAAAGTGAGTTTAATAATAGATAATAGTTTAATGTTTAATGAAGATCTTAAGCCAAAATATCACTTTTTGATTCACTATCCTACAATTATTGAGAATATAGGTCCTCGTATAGATATGTTTCGTCTATTAGGTTTGAAACATTTCATAAATATGGAAAACTAATGCTCATGTTGTAACGTCAAGAAATAATATTATTCATACATTGGCTCATAGTTACCAGTTAAAACTGTGTTTTAGATTACTTAATAAAACTGCTCTTTCTGATAATATTGAAATTGGTACTACAGTGTGCTTTGAACCACCGATACATATAAATTCAAACATAGATTTATTGAATAGTTTTAGTTAAGTGGTATAAATTTAATGGTGTACGTTTTTGGAAACAATCTGTTATTTTTATTGGAGAGAATAAAAACAACAAATTTGAGTTTGGAATAATAAAAAAATTTTGTGCACGAAAAATGAAAACAATGTATAGGTATTTTCTTTGCCAAATTATAACCGATTTAGAGTAAGATGTTAATTTAAAATCGTTAATAAAATATAATTTAGATTTTGTTGAAATTACATGTATTCATATGGAAAAATTACCACTTTTACAAACGTTTATACTGCATAAATTACGAATACTGCATTTCCATATCCATATATTTTTAAACAGTATTTTTCACATAAATGCAATCACTTTTGGAAATTCCATTTTAGACTTTTATCTCCTCCATCAGAATTATTTTAAAATATGAATGTTTTTCAAATTTTAAAAATATATGAGATTTTAATTGTAAATGTATATGTATGGTTTTCATTTTAATAATGTATGGTTTTCATTTCAAAAATGTATGGTTTTCTTTTTAAAAATGTTTGGTTCCCATTTTAAAAATGTATAGTTTTCAGTTTAATAGATAAAAATATTCAGCAGTACAAGTTTTTTTAACACCTATCCTGCTTTCCTACTGAACAGTTTCATGCATAAATAGATTAAAATGAAATCTGATATATTACTTTGTAAGAAAAAATAGTTCTTATTTAGAGAAAATCTTTAATTTTTATTAGATTTAAACATATTTGTTTTAAAAATACTGTAATTTTAATCCGTCTCCAGATTGTCGATCGACGATGTTGATCGCCGATTTGTATGTGTGGTCTAGTCGTTCGACACATCGTTAAGTTGTGAATTTAATATTATCTAGTTTTTAATCAATATTTAAACTAGTAAATCAGAAGATCTCGAACTAGGCTGGGCCTTACCTAAAATATTATTGGGCGGCCACGACGATCTTGCTGTAGCTTCCAACAACTGCAATGATAATAATTGCAGCAGCCGCTACTGCAGTATCATCTGAGTCACACATTTAAGAATTAAATAAAAACTAGATAATATGAAATTAACAATTTAACGATGTGTCGTTTGTTGTTCGACATAATCTGGACACGAATTCAGACAAAAATTTGTGAAAAATATATTTTCCTAATTAACCCAATTATTTAGCGAACCGTGTGGCCACACTATTATTTAATGCACAGTGAACTTTTAATATATTTCTAAATATTTGTAAACATTTCAAAAGTTCAGTGTATTAAATAGTGTGGCTAACTTCCATATACACGATTCAATAAATAATTAGGTTTTTTAGGAAAATATATTTTTTTAACACAAAGCAATATAATTTTTATCAAAAATTATGGTTTGTTTATGACAAATATGTTCAATTTTAATAAAAATTAATAGTTTTTTCAAAGAAGAAATATTTGTTTTTAACAAAGAAATATATCATTTGTTCAACTATAAGATATACTTTTCAAGCAGTAAATATTGAGAAACATTTTTTCATAATAAAGAAATATAATTTGCTGAGACGATACATTTTTTACAAATAAAAAACATATCGTTAACCCAGGAAATATATTTTTTTATGGTAAAGAAATATATTTTACCGAGACAATACATTTTTTTATGATAAAGAAATGTCATTCCGCCATAGAATACATTTTTTTATAATAAAACAATATAGTTAGCCTGCAAAAATGAGTATTTGTTATTGGAAAAATACTTTATTTTAATTTAAATGCTTTCAATGATTAATATAAATATTTGGTCATTATAACTTAATAAATAATGTTTCAGACAAATATGACACATTTGTACAAGTATAAATATAGGTTCGATAGATAATTCATTTTATCAATGAAAATGAATATGTTTTTATGAATCAACAATATTACTTTCCCAACTTGAAACAAATACTTTCTTAACGACAAATTAAATATTAGTTAGGCCATATGGAAAATCGTATTTATTTGACATAATAATATTTTCATTGTCACAAATAAATCTTTTTCTCGGTGCACCACTACATATGGTGGTGGAAAGTGTTGCAGAAAGAACAAGATACAGACTAAGTAGAGAGGGAATCATTCAAAAAACCACCTCCTTACTTCTTAGAAATCAGAAAACCTGGGACATGCAACAAGAAGGAATGGGATCCAAATACCATTACCAGACTTGGAAATATTGCCATTCAATGGTACACAGACGGCTCAAAAGCAATAGAAGGAACTAGGAGTGTGCCCAGTTCGATATTGATAAAGGATATAGAAGGCAAAGGATTATCATAATGTCGGATAGTCAAGCAGCCATTAAAGCTCTTGTGTTATCAGTTCCAAAATGATTGGGAATGCCTAAGGCAGACTAAATGAACTAGGCGAGAACGATATAGTCACCTTACTGTGGATTCCAGGAATAGAAGGAAATTAAATAGCAGATAAACTAGCAGAGGGGGACTGGAAAACTCTTTTGGGGGCCGGAACCCTTTTGCGGTATCAGCTCCAATGTAGGGGAGATGTGGGTATAGTGGCCACCCGAGGTAAAGTGGCCACAAGTAATTTTTCTTTGTCCTACCAGCGTCACCTGTGCGGTAAAGCGCTGAACTGTCACGGGCGTCATTACAGTAAACTGTAATACAAATACGGAACCACTGTGTTTTTGCACGAGGTTGATATAGTGTTGAGGTTGAGTTCGATTTTCTGTACAACAAAATTGATAAGTGTGGGAGTGCTACGTTTTTGCAGAGCCTTAACATATGGTATAAGGTATGTATTCATGTAATATAATTGATGAATGTGCGAACTACATTTTGTAGGTTATCACATTTCTCATGAGGTGAAAGATGGGGTAAAGTGGCCACCAAGTGTCCTCTATACCCCGTGTAAATTTTGGAGTGGCCACTTTAACCCATCTCATTTTGTATTGACTGTAAACTTGAAAATTTCTTTTCAGAAAATGCCAAGGAAATACACAAGAACGTCACACCAAGGATCATGGGATCCTAAAGCCATGGCACAAGCAATCAAAGCCGTGAAGGAACAGCATATGCCATTCCAAACAGCCAGTAAAACTTTTAATGTTCCGCGAAATACTCTCAAAAGAAGAGTCCTAAATAAAAATAGAGATGCTAAAGGGAATATTAAAGTATTAGGCGCTATCCGTCCAGTTTTTACTTTCGACCAAGAAGAAAAATAATCGTCCAACATATCCAGGAGCTGGAAACTTGTTTTTATGGTTTCACTAAAAAAGACGTTAGATCCCTTGCATATCAATTAGCTGAAAATAAACGGCTTGAAGCATACTTTCAACAGACAAACCGAGCTTGCTGGGGAAGACTGGTTAAAGGGGTTTCGTGACAGACATCCGGAAATTAGCCTTCGCACTCCTGAAGCCACTAGTGCGGCCCGAGCTAGAGCCTTCGATAAGTCCAGCGTTGACAAGTTTTTTGGTCTCTTCAGTTCCCATACAATGCCATGAGAATTTTTAATGTTGATGAGACAGGGCTTACAACTGTGCAGTCTAAATCAAGTAAAATTTTTGCACGAAAAGGTCGGAAACAAGTAGGTAGCCTCACATCTGCTGAAAGAGAAGTTTTATCAACAGTTGTCGTTTGCATGTCTGCTGGTGGTTCATTGATTCCCCCAATGATAATTTTTCCTAGAGTGAGAATGAAGAAAGAGTTAGTGGACGGGGCTCCACCTGGGACTGGATTTGCCTGACATAAATTAGGATGGATGCAGCTGGAAATTTTCACTAAACGGTTTAAACATTTTCTGACGCATGCGAAGCCCACAGCCGAAGACACTTGCTTGTTAATACTAGATGGGCATGTTACGCATACAAAAAACCTAGATTTCATCAATATGGCACGTGACAATTCCGTGACTGTCTTGTGTCTACCGCCCCATTGCAGTCACAAACTACAGCCGCTTGATGTGGCATTTATGGGGCCCTTGAATACGTTTTATGTTCAAGAGATTGAACAATATCTTAAGAATAACCCAGGAAGAACCGTATCACAATTTCAAGTTTGCAAATTGTTTGGTGCTGCATATCTTCGAGCAGCAGCGCCTACAACAGCTATTATTGGGTTCAGACATTGTGGAATGGTTTCGTATAATCCACATGTGTTCAGTGATGTAGAATTTGCTGCGGCTGAAGTAACTGAGATGTTGCAGTTAGGGCAGATCATGCGAAAAACGAAAATTTCAATGATGAAGGCAACAAAGCGAATGATGTAGCACATCCAGTTCCTTCAACTTCTCAAACTAACAAACAACCTGTTGATGGAAGCATAATTAATATCCAAAATAGTGGACCAAGCTGCTCAAGTTTACTCGTCAGTCCAAAAGAGATCGTTCCGATTCCAAAATGTAAAACGAAAACTCAGAGAAATGGTAGAAAAAGAGGTTCAGGCGCAATAATCACAGACAGTCCTCATAAAAATGAGCTAGAAATAGCAAAGGAATCTCAAAAACTAGCAGCAGTTAAGAAACAAGTTTTTGGTAGTAAGAAGGCTAAAAGCAAGGTTGCGACAAATAGATCAAGAATTCCTGTTAAAGATGACACAAGTAGCAGCGACCATGATGCGCAAAAAAGATGTAGAGTGTCGCTACTGCACAAGCCTCTTCTCAAAATCCATAAAAGGGGAGGGTTGGATATGCTTCTCAAGATGCAAAAGATGGGCCCATGAAGAATGTGGTGGGTGCTATGAAGACGACGATGTGTTTACATGTGAACTATGTTCTTAAGCTGTATATTTATGTGTAATAAACTAATAAATGCTAAAGTACTGTTGAACTACATGTGATGTTGTTTTACAATAAATTTTATCGTGGTCACTATGCCCCAAAATATGGGTGGCCACTTTGCCCCGCTGTGTGGGGTAAAGTGGCCATTTGCACATATTTTGCAAAATAATTTGTAAATAAAAAAAATATTACATTAAGGCTGTAACATTTTTAATATGACTATAATAATAGTTGAGCTGTATTGGGTACTTGATTTCATCACCATATTGCTCTTTATTTCAAATCAGAAGATTTTTGAACGTTAGGGTGGCCACTATACCCACATCTCCCCTAATATTGGGAGAAATAGGCAAAGCCGAAGAAAAGAGAAGATCTGACCATTGGAAAGATCAAGAAGGACTCAGACAATTAAATATTCTTTTGGGTGACTACAACCTGTTGAGATCAGATGAATGCATAAGTCAAAGTAAAACTGCACTAAGAGTTTCAACAAGGATCCTTATGGGACATTGTCGCCTGAATGGGCACCTGAAAAAGGCTCAAAATAGTGGAGGAAGAAGAATGTAGATTCTGTGGCATGGAAGAAGAAACCTTTATCCACATACTTGCGAATTGCATAGCAATTCAGAATCCTAGGGCACAACACCTTGGAGATCACTGGATAGAAGAGGGACATTCACCTAAGTTAAAGCCTGCAGATATCCTAAAATTCCTGCGGGGAATAGGACTAAAGGAGCTACTAGTCTCTGAGACTCTCCTCAGGAACTAAGTAGAAGTAAGATGGGCACAATAGGTCTTTTAGGTCTCTTTTAGGTATACATACATACATCCCATTATGTAAATATGAAAATGGCATTGGCAATAAATTAGGTAGGTGCAGTACAGGTATGTCAAAGGAAAACAAGCAATGAAAGCTCTTTTCATATTTACACAGATTAAAATATTTATAGATAAGGTGGTTAACCATTTATCGTGGAAAATACTTTTAACTTGAAAAATAAAAATTCGGAAATATAATATTTTCCGAAGCAGAAATAAATAATAGAATATTCAAATAAATTTAAAAAAATAGTCTTAAATATTATTTTACCAGCCAAACATATCAGTTGTACAATAATCATACTATTAGACATTATCTCTTCGCTTTTCGAGGAAACAAGTACAACACTGTGCTATTGTTATCGGATCAACGACTACCTGCTGTGGGTTTTGGTCTTGAATCATCAAGTCTAAACGAAATATCTTCGAATGGAGTATACCAACAACCGAGAGGAGTAACTGCTTCCAGAATTGGTTCCAAGAGATGCAAAAATGCATTTCTTTCCGTGTAGAATACTTTGAAAAACAATAATGTCTAAAAGTTATCTACTGTTTCTTCCAGCTCTATATGTGAAATATAAAAGACAACCCTGTTATATTTCGTATTTAAATGAAGTTTACCTTGATAAGAACACAAATTCAAAATATTTTTAACTAAATAAATTTACCTAAACGAAAAAAATGGTCTCCAGCCAATACATCTACAACTGGTGAAGCATTAACCACAGTGCTAGCGGAATATATCTTCTTCCTCATGTAACAAAATATGCCCAAACGTGACGCTTTTTGAAAATGTTACTCTTAATTCTGATTCACTTATCGAATATTGCCCAAGAAGTTTTACCTCAATATTAAAATCCAAAAAAATATAGATGTAGATACATCTTAGAAATTAGTTTAACATTAATTTATCTATTCAGAACTCTTGTTTCTTATAACATTAATTTGTCAGTTTCTCTGACGATTAAAAAAAATTAATCACTTTTAAGTTAGTGATTGTCACATCTTCTTTCTACTACATTAACATTTTGGTTGGTTCCTACTCACATCATGAGTTTGTAGTCACCACAGTGATTTTTTACAGTAAAATTTTAATAAACCAAAATGGCATAAAATTATATTTTACGCTTTTGAAGTACTATTTAAAATTTTCAAATATACTTCCAAATTTTCTACTTACGAATAATCTGTTTAAGTTCACACTTTCTAAATTTCATTGATGCCTAATTGGATAAATATTTATTAAAAGAACTGAATAATAATGATATCATTTTACCTAAATATATAATTATTTCTCACAAAATCACTTACTTTCATTGCCACATTTAATAAATCACCAGGACTACACTACCAAATGAATCCTCTGTAATTTTTTTCAACGAAACCAGTTTGCAGAAGATATTGAAGAATATACAATACATTAATAATTTTTTAATTTCGAATGTAAAATCCTCACCTTCATTTTATCTGACCATGACACCGTGAACATATTTTGTAAGTCTAAGATTATCGGTGATCTATTTAAGATCTCCCTATTTCACTGAATAAATTTAATTTAGTTATAAAAATATCGATGGCGTTGATGTATTAATATTTTATTTACTGGCATTTTCGTTTATGTAAATCGACTATTCTTACTCAGATGAGAGATAAACGTGGATAAGAAACAAAGTATATACACGTATTTACATTATTCTACTGATACGGCATTAGCCCAGTGAAATTACATATTTTTAATGAATAAAAAAAACCAAATTCCATGTAAAATATCTACAAAGGAAAACACTGGATTTAGTTTTTGAGAAGTTTAGTTGCATTTTTTCTTTGTAACTTATGAAGGTTCCCTTGTTGTAGTTTTTAATCGAAACACTTAAAACTCTCATACCCTTATCCGGGATATCAAAAGTCAAAGTAGCGGAAGTTTTTTTTCCTTACGTATACTCTCTTAGTATTATTAATCTTCTCAGGGTTTAGCGTTGAGGCACTCATTTAATAAATCATATTACAAAATTATATTTTCATTGACAATTAAGCTGGGAAATTGCTCGTTCATACAAATATATTTATAATAAATTCTTAGTAACATATTTCAGCCCTCTTCTCCATTCTCGTTTACCACTTTACACTTTTCTATCTAAATGGTATCTTCAACAACACAAAGTTCAAATGTTTCAATTCCAAAATAACCTTTTTTTTTCTGACCGAGATGGGAAACTCATGTTCGAATGGGTCCAGGACCCAAACAGTGTTGGACTCATCCCCAAGGAGATGCCTACCAACCAAACCCACCTCAAACTCGCCGTTACCCCCGCCTCGGAATCACTACCCTAGCATACTTCGAGACGGGCGGCGGTCCCTCGCACACTCTCCGCTCACATCGTCGTCTTCTCGCTAACTTCCACTCCTACCTCTCATGCCATATCGAGTCGTTCTCTCCCCCTGACCATGCTCTCTACTACGCCACTCACCTCCATCCATTCCTCCTCCCCCCTCAACATTATCTCCACCATATTCTCCCAATACACCGCCTCCCCTAGTTTCCTCTCCAACTTCTTCAGCACTTCCTCATTCCTCCAGCATCTGAACACATGCCCCACATCATCCTCCACTCCAGACCTCTCGCACACTCCAGTCTCTCTTTTTCCAATCTTGTGGAAGTACCCTACTCTCGACCCATGTCCAGTGAACACCTGTGTCAAGAAGTAATTCACCTCCCCGAATTTCCGATCCTTCCAATCTCTCCTATTCGCAATCGCCTCTTTTAGCGCGCCCTCATACTCCTCCCTCCTTCTCTCCATTTCCTCCTCCATCCATTCCTGTACTTCCTCTCTAGTCGCTAGTAGCGTTTATTTCTGGCTCTAGCCATCACGTCCAATGGGTAGGTCCTTGCCAGCACCGCTGCTGCCAGTCCACCCACTGTCCTGTACCCCTGCACTACCCTTAGCAATATACCTCTCTGCACTCGCAGAAGTGGCCCAACCCTCGCATTCACTCCCGCTCTTGCACCCCACACCTCTGCACCGTACAGCATACTCTGCTCTACCGTCCTACCAATGATCCTCCTCTTCCACTCTCCCAGCCCCTTCACATTACTCATCAATCTCCACAGCCATGCTGCCCTCACTTTCCCCTTCTCTGCCGCCTTCAACATGTGTGTTCGGAAGGATAACTGACTATCCAACCACACCCCTAGGTATTTCACACACTCCTCCATGCGAATTCTCCTTCCCTTCACCATCACCCCCACTTCCCTCGTCTTGCTCCGTCCCTTCAGTAGCAACCCCACCGACCTAACTAACCTAACCTATCTTCCGCCACTTCTAGTCTGCACCGCTCTATCTTCTCCACAATCTTCCTACACATTCTCTCCGCCTTTCTTTCTATCTCCGCCTCTCCTTTTGCCGTACAAACCAAACACACATCGTCCGCATACACCGTAATCTCACATAATATCCCACAAACCTCATCAAACACACACTTCCATAGCGTCGGTCCAAGAACCGAGCCCTGGGGCAATCCAGTCTCCATATCATACCTCCTCCCTCTAGTGTCTACTATCACACGTCCCGTCAGGTAGTTCCGATAGGTTAACCAAACCCTCCCCCACTCTTAGCCTCAGCAACGCGCTCAACACTGCCCGTTTGCTGACACTGTTGAACGCGTTCCCGACGTCGAAGAACACGAGTATGGCCAATTTCTTGCTCCTCCAGCAGCCCTCCCTAGCCCTTTCCACCAAGCCCATCACCCTGCCCAGCGCCGAGATGCATGATTTTCCCTTCCCTAAAACCCCCATTCCTACCAACTTCCTCCTCAATCCTATCCTTTATCATCCCCTCCATCAATTCACCCATACCACACAGCAGACTGATTGGCCTGTAGTCCCCCGCCCGCTTCCCCTCTCTACCCGCCTTCTTGAGTAGTATCACCCTAGCTACCTTCCATCCTTCTGGAAAATCCAGGATTCTGTACAGAACCGCATCTCATTAATAGGAAATGATTAGGTGTCAAGGCCTCTGGTTCATTGGGATCGACGGATTTCATTTATTTGTAATAATCACCTCTATCAATATAACATATAAATTATTGTGATAAAACCAAATTATAGGATTTTTGCTTAAATGTATTTTTATGATAAAAGAGGTGCTAGGAATGAAAATTACGAAGTACCTTTAATATTTAGAAAAATAAACAAATAATCTCTATATGAACATGTTATATCTTATTTACTTTATCTAAACTGGTTAAATATCTATTCTTGATAAACTTTTTATATATTTAAATTCACTTTTACGACTTGTTATCAGATACCACTGAATTTATTATCTGTTGTTGAAGTGTAGGTTTATATCATTAAAGCAAGTTCAATAAAATTTTAAAACTCTCATTTTCAATCAAACCAGGATTCTGTACAGATCCAGGTCTCATTAATGGGAAATGATTAGGTGTCAAGGCCTCTGGTTCATTGGGATCGACGGATATGTGTGTTAATGGCCTTGAGATCACTGTGTATTCTACTTCAGCGAGCAATGAGGCGAGAACTTCCTCTTTGGGGTGAACTGACTTAAGAGATATTTTCAGGGCAGTTTTGATTGTTCTTATCATCCTTTCCCAAATTCCTCCCATGTATGGAGCTCTTGGTGGGTTGCATCTCCATGAAATTTTAATAGATTCCCGAAGATATGATCTGCGCCAACAAAGTTGGTATCATTATCGGAAAACATTTCTATCGGTTGTCCTCTTCTAAAAACTAAACGTCGAATAGCCATTATTGCGGCACTGGTGTCAAGACTGGAAGCTATATCAATGTGAACTGCTAGAGTTGTGAGACAAGTAAACAGCATGCCTTGTCTTCCAAAATATACAGTCACTGGCCCAAAAAAATCGACTCCAGTGTAGGTGAAAGGAAAAACAAAAAATTTCAACCTCAAATTATTTACTACGGTCTCAATTCCAATATGACCAGCTATGTTATGGTAGTGATGGACTAGTAACTGGGTATACCGATGTTCAGGATCCAAAATGAAGGGATATCTATACTTATAATCCATATTTAGTGATTCCTCATCAGGAAATTTTCCCTTCAGACTAATTACGCCGTCACGATTTTAGAAAATGTTTTCGCTTTTTCCAGCATTCTTATATCTACTCCAAATGACTTTCCTTTACCCATAATTTGGAGGCTTCATTAATCTCTTCAATATCAAAATGTGGTATCTTTTTTATGTATTTTTATAACTTTTCTTAAATGAATAATCCGCGCGGAAGCTCGAAAAATCCTGGACCATTTTGAAAAGCGATCAATATCAGGTAATGCTAGGAATTCTTTAGGCTGATGTGTAATTACACAAAATAAAATTGTAGCTTCATTATCATTTGGCCAAAATTCCATCGATTGTTTCAGGAAAGATGGTCCTTGTAACCCCTCGCCGTCTTCTTCGAAATTGGGTGATTTGATTTCCTTGGTTGCTAGGTCTGCTACATTCTGATCAGAACGTACCCAGTGCCATGAAGATATTGCAGCGATAAACATTGGAAAACGTCTTGTCTCAGACTGAATTCGTCTGAGGACAACAAGTGAATCTATCCAGAATTGGATTTCTTAAATTTTCTGTTCTATTTCTGAACGTATTGTTTCAGCTAACCTAGTTTCAAGTATTCCTACTTGCAATTCCAATTTTGGAATACTTTGTTGGTTCAAGGGAGCAACTTTAAATTTTGAACAAACGAAGTTTGAATAAACTTTTTCATCCATTTCCAATCTAAAAAAAGCCACGGCAGAATATGCTTTATCACTGACGTCACCTAATATATGCATTTCAACTTCATTTTGCAGTGAACTCTTCATATTTGGAAAATAATACATTTCAATTGGAACTGATTTTTGCAATACATTCAACCACTGCCGCCATGTAAGGAAAATATCTTCAGAAATTTCGCTGTCCCGGTCGATTTTGATTCTTCATAAATTTTGCATGAAAATCCTGGCTTTTACCATCAATAATAGGAGCCCAAGAGTATCGAAAACTAACATATTTGTTCTAAGGACTTCCCGTTTTGTAGGAAACTTACACCCTGAAATTCAATGATAAAATGAAAGTGTCTTTTTCCGGTGACCATGCCAGTCCTAAAACTCTTTCAACCTCCTCTGAATCAATTATCATATTGTTTTTTGATTCGGCTCGTGAATCTACGGGAATTGAATTCATTGCATTTTAAGAGTTGCTTATCCATTTGACCATTTGAAAACCAGCGTTTTCGTGGACCTCTATGACATCTGCAACAGATCGAATAGCTTGTTCGTCTGATGCAAAAGAATCCAAATAATCATCAACTCAACATAGTGCTGTTGCTTCATAGCCCTAGTGACTCCTGGATACTCATTTTCAAAATATTCTGCATTTCGGGTTTTTACTAATTGAGCGACAAATGGAGAAGAAACTGCACCGAAAATCATAACGTTGATCTGATATACCTCTGGCTCTTTGTTCCTTTCCATTGCTCGCCAAAGAAAGCGTTGTGCACAGTTATCGATCTCTCTGATAGAAAATTGGTGGAACATCTCTCTGATGTCACATTTGACTGACAGCTCTTCCGCTTTGTCTTAATTGCCACAAAACTAATATGGGAGAGGGAACGAAGTCCGGGCCTTGCAGTAAGAAATCATTCAAGCATGAGCCAGAAGTCTTGGCCGCCACATCAAACACTAGTCTTATTTTATTTGGCTTATTGATATTCCATACTTCAGAATGTGGAAAATACCAGTCTTTCGAACTCTTCACAATTTCACTGGTTTCCAATTTACTTGCATACTCTTCCTTCAGAAACTCATCAATTTTTTTGCAATATTGCTCAGCAAAATCAAAATTCCTTTCCATTCTTCTTTCCATACAGACGAGCCGTTTCACTGCATTGTACTTACTCTTTGGTAGAACAGCTTCAACGTTTTTTCAAATGATCATAATGATCACCATTTTTTTCAATGTCTTCTCCAAAATTGTTAATGCTCTCTTATCCTCCACAGAATTTATGATTTCGTTAGGCATCTTGACTCAAAAATTCTCCAATTTGAATGTATTTTTCACCATCAGATGGAGCTCCTCATCATGTATAGTGTGGCGACACAAATTAATATGGAAAACACCCGAGTTGAAATTATTAGTGATCGGTCCGTGGATAATGACAATATAGTTGGTTCAATCTTAGCTGAATAACGTGGCGAGGAACTATCAGACCACAGTAGTCCTGGCCAATCAGTAGCACTAGATTAACTTTTGCAACTGTTTCTAGTATGTCACAATCCAAATATGGGAAATTTCCGTTCAAATCTTGGACATCGATATGCTGTTCGAGACATAAATTCGCAACGGTTCTCAAGCGTTTCATAGTATAAAATACCGGTTTTTAATTCCAACTTGATATGTCCAAATATATAATTTTGAATGTTTCTTCATATACAAATGGATGTCGGAACTGCTCACCACTAGAGTAGCAGAGACGAGGACGAGCAAAGACATTGTCTCCATCTGTACAACCAGAGGATGTCCACAGGGAGAAGTAGCATTCCCATTAATGTGGAGCCTAACGGTTGACGAACTCCTGTGTGGTTTGACTGACCTCGGAATATCCTGCCAAGGATATGCCGATGATATTGTCAGAACAGCCAGGGGAAAATTCGAAAATACCCTTTGTGACATCGTACAAAATAGTCTGAACTATAGAAATAGCTGGTGAAGACAAGTGGGACTTAAAATCAACCCCACCAAAACCACCTTAATAGCCTTCACTAAGAAAAGAAAGCTCAACCTCAAAACCATTAAACTTGATGGGAGCGAGGTGAATGGAGACAAGAAGTCAAGTATCTTGGTTTGACTCTAGACACTAAACTCATGTGGAACAAACACGAAAAGGAGATTATATACAAAGCAAAAATGGCTCTAATGGAGTGCAGGAATCTGATAGGGAGAAATTGGGGTTGTAACCCAGAAATCCTGAGCTGGATGTACACTGCCATAGTGAGACCAATTATCACTTATGGAGCCATTGCGTGGAGTAGTAGAACTAGACTATTGATAACGAGAGAAAACCTCTTCAAAATTCAAAGACTAGCGATGGAAGTGATTCTCAACCTCACACACCGAGAGAAGAGTTATTTATAGACAAATAAACTGATTTGTTTGACCCCCCTTTGTTTACTAGTAACATTGTTTATTCATTATTAAGAAGCCTTATTAACGTGGAAACATTGGAAAATTTTAATATAAAAAAATCATTATTCGAGTGTAATTTCTTTAATGTAAAGAAATTTGTTCTTCTTTATGCATACCTTTATACAATTATTGTTCTTCAGAAACTATATAAAAGTTTACGAAGCAGAACATAATATTTTGTTATAAAATATAACGATGCCATTTGGGTAAAATTGTTTTTATTACCCAGAAAAAAAACATAACTTCTTGTATAATATTCCATCATTTTAGAACAGCAAATTATTTATTCATAGTAAATCATTTTAAAATCTTGACAGAAACATACATTTTTTAAATAAGCCTATATATTATATAATAATTATTAGCCTCAATTTAGATCTACTTTATACCAAAAAAATAAGTATTTGAGTATAATTTTACATTAATTGTTAGGAGAAAAAAACTTATTTGCTCCAAATCACATATTTCTCAACCCGTAAGATATCACATTAGCCTACAAATTATGTGCCCGTTAACACAAAGAATTCTCACCCCACCCTATTATTCACGTTTGGCGTCAGTCAAAGAGATTAGATGAGTTTGTGCACGTTTACAGATTAGTTTTTGAGGTTAAAGTGCTTTGGACAAAAGTGAGTTCAATAATAGATAATAGTTTAATGTTTAATGAAGATCTTAAGCCAAAATATCACTTTTTGATTCACTATCCTACAATTATTGAGAATATAGGTCCTCGTATAGATATGTTTCGTCTATTAGGTTTGAAACATTTCATAAATATGGAAAACTAATGCTCATGTTGTAACGTCAAGAAATAATATTATTCATACATTGGCTCATAGTTACCAGTTAAAACTGTGTTTTAGATTACTTAATAAAACTGCTCTTTCTGATAATATTGAAATTGGTACTACAGTGTGCTTTGAACCACCGATACATATAAATTCAAACATAGATTTATTGAATAGTTTTGAAGTTAACTGGTATAAATTTAATGGTGAACGTTTTTGGAAAAAATCTGTTATTTTTATTGGAGAGAATAACAACCACAAATTTGAGTTTGGAATCATAAAAAAAATTTTGTGCACAAAAAATGAAAACAATGTATAGGTATTTTCTTTGCCAAATTATAACCGATTTAGAGTAAGATGTTAATTTAAAATCGTTAATAAAATATAATTTAGATTTTGTTGAAATTACATGTATTCATATGGAAAAATTACCACTTTTACAAACGTTTATACTGCATAAATTACGAATACTGCATTTCCATATCCATGTAATTTTAAACAGTATTTTTCACATAAATGCAATCACTTTTGGAAATTCCATTTTAGACTTTTATCTCCTCCATCAGAATTATTTTAATTTAAAAATATGAATGTTTTTCAAATTTTAAAAATATATGAGATTTTAATTGTAAATATATATGTATGGTTTTCATTTTAATAATGTATGGTTTTCATTTCAAAAATGTATGGTTTTCTTTTTAAAAATGTTTGGTTCCCATTTTAAAAATGTATAGTTTTCAGTTTAATAGATAAAAATATTCAGCAGTACAAGTTTTTTTAACACCTATCCTGCTTTCCTACTGAACAGTTTCATGCATAAATAGATTAAAATGAAATCTGATATATTACTTTGTAAGAAAAAATAGTTCTTATTTAGAGAAAATCTTTAATTTTTATTAGATTTAAACATATTTGTTTTAAAAATACTGTAATTTTAATCCGTGTCCAGATTGTCGATCGACGATGTTGATCGCCGTTTTGTATGTGTGGTCTAGTCGTTCGACACATCGTTAAGTTGTGAATTTAATATTATCTAGTTTTTAATCAATATTTAAACTAGTAAATCAGAAGATCTCGAACTAGGCTGGGCCTTACCTAAAATATTATTGGGCGGCCACGACGATCTTGCTGTAGCTTCCAACAACTGCAATGATAATAATTGCAGCAGCCGCTACTGCAGTATCATCTGAGTCACACATTTAAGAATTAAATAAAAACTAGATAATATGAAATTAACAATTTAACGATGTGTCGTTTGTTGTTCGACATAATCTGGACACGAATTCAGACAAAAATTTGTGAAAAATATATTTTCCTAATTAACCCAATTATTTAGCGAACCGTGTGGCCACACTATTATTTAATGCACAGTGAACTTTTAATATATTTCTAAATATTTGTAAACATTTCAAAAGTTCAGTGTATTAAATAGTGTGGCTAACTTCCATATACACGATTCAATAAATAATTAGGTTTTTTAGGAAAATATATTTTTTTAACACAAAGCAATATAATTTTTATCAAAAATTATGGTTTGTTTATGACAAATATGTTCAATTTTAATAAAAATTAATAGTTTTTTCAAAGAAGAAATATTTGTTTTTAACAAAGAAATATATCATTTGTTCAACTATAAGATATACTTTTCAAGCAGTAAATATTGAGAAACATTTTTTTATAATAAAGAAATATAATTTGCTGAGACGATACATTTTTTATAAATAAAAAACATATCGTTAACCCAGGAAATATATTTTTTTATGGTAAAGAAATATATTTTACCGAGACAATACATTTTTTATAATAAAGAAATGTCATTCCGCCATAGAATACATTTTTTTATAATAAAACAATATAGTTAGCCTGCAAAAATGAGTATTTGTTATTGGAAAAATACTTTATTTTAATTTAAATGCTTTCAATGATTAATATAAATATTTGGTCATTATAACTTAATAAATAATGTTTCAGACAAATATGACACATTTGTACAAGAATAAATATAGGTTCGATAGATAATTCATTTTATTAATGAAAATGAATATGTTTTTATAAATCAACAATATTACTTTCCGAACTTGAAACAAATCCTTTCTTAACGACAAATTAAATATTAGTTAGGCCATATGGAAAATCGTATTTATTTGACATAATAATATTTTCATTGTCACAAATAAATCTTTTTCTCGGTGCACCACTACATATGGTGGTGGAAAATGTTGCAGAAAGAACAAGATACAGACTAAGTAGAGAGGGAATCATTAAAAAAACCACCTCCTTACTTCTTAGAAATCAGAAAACCTGGGACATGCAACAAGAAGGAATGGGATCCAAATACCATTACCAGACTTGGAAATATTGCCATTCAATGGTACACAGACGGCTCCAAAGCAATAGAAGGAACTAGGAGTGTGCCCAGTTCGATATTGATAAAGGATATAGAAGGCAAAGGATTATCATAATGTCGGATAGTCAAGCAGCCATTAAAGCTCTTGTGTTATCAGTTCCAAAATGATTGGGAATGCCTAAGGCAGACTAAATGAACTAGGCGAGAACAATATAGTCACCTTACTGTGGATTCCAGGAATAGAAGGAAATTAAATAGCAGATAAACTAGCAGAGGGGGACTGGAAAACCCTTTTGGGGGCCGGAACCCTCTTGCGGTATCAGCTCCAATGTAGGGGAGATGTGGGTACAGTGGCCACCCGAGGTAAAGTGGCCACAAGTAATTTTTCTTTGTCCTACCAGCGTCACCTGTGCGGTAAAGCGCTGAACTGTCACGGGCGTCATTACAGTAAACTGTAATACAAATACGGAACCACTGTGTTTTTGCACGAGGTTGATATAGTGTTGAGGTTGAGTTCGATTAGCTGTACAACAAAATTGATAAGTGTGGGAGTGCTACGTTTTTGCAGAGCCTTAACATATGGTATAAGGTATGTATTCATGTAATATAATTGATGAATGTGCGAACTACATTTTGTGGGTTATCACATTTCTCATGAGGTGAAAGATGGGGTGAAGTGGCCACCAAGTGTCCTCTATACCCCGTGTAAATTTTTGGAGTGGCTACTTTAACCCATCTCATTTTGTATTGAGTGTAAACTTGAAAATTTCTTTTCAGAAAATGCCAAGGAAATACACAAGAACGTCACACCAAGGATCATGGGATCCTAAAGCCATAGCACAAGCAATCAAAGCCCTAAAGAAACAGCATATGCCATTCCAAACAGCCAGTAAAACTTTGAATGTTCCGCGAAATACTCTCAAAAGAAGAGTCCTAAATCAAAATAGAGATGCTAAAGGGAATATTAAAGTCTTAGGCGCTATCCGCCCAATTTTTACTTTCCACCAAGAAGAAAAAATTGTCCAACATATCCAGGAACTGGGAACTTGTTTTTATGGTTTCACTAAAAAAGACGTTAGATCCCTTGCATATCAATTAGCTGAAAATAAACGGCTTGAAGCATACTTTCAACAGACAAACCGAGCTTGCTGGGGAAGACTGGTTAAAGGGGTTTCGTGACAGACATCCGGAAATTAGCCTTCGCACTCCTGAAGCCACTAGTGCGGCCCGAGCTAGAGCCTTCGATAAGTCCAGCGTTGACAAGTTTTTTGGTCTCTTCGGTTCCCATACAATGCCATGAGAATTTTTAATGTAGATGAGACGGGGCTTACAACTGTGCAGTCTAAATCAAGTGAAATTTTTGCACGAAAAGGTCGGAAACAAGTAGGTAGCCTCACATCTGCTGAAAGAGAAGTTTTATCAACAGTTGTCGTTTGCATGTCTGCTGGTGGTTCATTGATTCCCCCAATGATAATTTTTCCTAGAGTGAGAATGAAGAAAGAGTTAAAGGACGGGGCTCCACCTGGGACTGGTTTTGCCTGACATAAATCAGGATGGATGCAGCTGGAAATTTTCACTAAACGGTTTAAACATTTTCTGACGCATGCGAAGCCCACAGCCGAAGACACTTGCTTGTTAATACTAGATGGGCATGTTACGCATACAAAAAACCTAGATTTCATCAATATGGCACGTGACAATTTCGTGACTGTCTTGTGTCTACCGCCCCATTGCAGTCACAAACTACAGCCGCTTGATGTGGCATTTATGGGGCCCTTGAATACGTTTTATGTTCAAGAGATTGAACAATATCTTAAGAATAACCCAGGAAGAACCGTATCACAATTTCAAGTTTGCAAATTGTTTGGTGCTGCTTATCTTCGAGCAGCAGCGCCTACAACAGCTATTAATGGGTTCAGACATTGTGGAAAGGTTTCGTATAATCCACATGTGTTCAGTGATGCAGAATTTGCTGCGGCTGAAGTAACTGATAGAGATGTTGCGAAATGTTTTTGGATATGCTTTTCAAGATGCAAAAGATGGGCCCATGAAGAATGTGGTGGGTGCTATGAAGACGACGATGTATTTACATGTGAACTATGTTATTAAGCTGTATATTTATGTGTAATAAACTAATAAATGCTAAAGTACTGGTGAACTACATGTGATGTTGTTTTACAATGAATTTTATCGTGGTCACTATGCCCCAAAATATGGGTGGCCACTTTGCACCGCTGTGTGTGGTAAAGTGGCAATTTGCACATATTTTGCAAAATAATTTGCAAATAAAAAAAATATTACATTAAGGCTGTAACTTTTTTAATATGACTATAATTATAGTTGAGCTGTATTGGGTACTTGATTCCATCACCATATTGCTCTTTATTTCAAATCAGAAGATTTTTGAACGTTAGGGTGGCCACTATACCCACATCTCCCCTAATATTGGGAGAAATAGGCAAAGCCGAAGAAAAGAGAAGATCTGACCATTGGAAAGATCAAGAAGGACTCAGACAATTAAATATTCTTTTGGGTGACTACAACCTGTTGAGATCAAATGAATGCATAAGTCAAAGTAAAACTGCACTAAGAGTTTCAACAGGGATCCTTACGGGACATTGTCGCCTGAATGGGCACCTGAAAAGGCTCAAAATAGTGGAGGAAGAAGAATGTAGATTCTGTGGCATGGAAGAAGAAACCTTTATCCACATACTTGCGAATTGCATAGCAATTCAGAATCCTAGGGCACAACACAATAGGTCTTTTAGGTCTTTTTTAGGTATACATACATACATCCTATTATGTAAATATGAAAACGGCATTGGCAATGAATTAGGTAGGTGCAGTACAGGTATGTCAAAGGAAAACAAGCAATGAAAGCTCTTTTTATATTTACACAGATTAAAATATTTATAGATAAGGTGGTTAACCATTTATCGTGGAAAATACTTTTAACTTGAAAAATAAAAATTCGGAAATATAATATCTTCCGAAGCAGAAATAAATAATAGAATATTCAAATGAATTTAAAAAAATAGTCTTAAATATTATTTTACCAGCCAAACATATCAGTTGTAAAATAATCATACTATTAGAAATTATCCCTTCGCTTTTCGAGGAAACAAGTACAACACTGTGCTATTGTTATCGGATCAACGACTACCTGCTGTGGGTTTTGGTCTTAAATCATCAAGTCAAAACGAAATATCTTCGAATGGAGTATACCAACAACGGAGAGGAGTAACTGCTTCCAGAATTGGTTCCAAGAGATGCAGAAATGCATTTCTTTTCGTGTAGAATACTTTGAAAAACAATAATGTCTAAAAGTTATCTACTGTTACTTCCAGCTCTATATGTGAAATATAAAAAACAACCCTGTTATATTTCGTATTTAAATAAAGTTTACCTTTATAAGAACACAAATTCAAAATATTTTTAACTAAATAAATTTACCTAAACGAAAAAAATCAACTTTTCATGGTCTCCAGCCAATACATCTACAACTGATGAAGCATTAACCACAGTGCTAGCAGAATATATCTTCTTCCTCATGTAACAAAATATGCCCAAACGTGACGCTTTTTGAAAATGTTACTCTTAATTCTGATTCACTTATCGAATATTGCCCAAGAAGTTTTACCTCAATATTAAAATCCAAAAAAATATAGATGTAGATACATCTTAAAAATTAGTTCAACATTAATTTATCTATTCAGAACTCTTCTTTCTTATAATATTAATTTGTCAGTTTCTCTCACGACTTATTAAAAAAAATTAATCACTTTTAAGTTAGTGATTGTCACATCTTCTTTCTACTACATTAACATTTTGGTTGGTTCCTATTCACATCATGAGTTTGTAGTCATCACAGTGATTTTTTACAGTAAAATTTTAATAAACCAAAATGGCATAAAATTATATTTTACGCTTTTGAAGTACTATTTAAAATTTTCAAATATACTTCCAAATTTTCTACTTACGAATAATCTTCACACTTTCTAAATTTCATTGATGCCTAATTCGATAAATATTTATTAAAAGAACTGAATAATAATGATATCATTTTACCTAAATATATAATTATTTCTCACAAAATCACTTACTTTCATTGCCACATTTAATAAATCACCAGCACTATACTACCAAATGAATCCTCTGTAATTTTTTTCAACGAAACCAGTTTGCAGAAGATGTTGAAGAATATACTATACATTAATAATTTTTTAATTTCGAATGTAAAATCCTTACCTTCATTTTATCTGACCATGACACCGTGAACATATTTTGTAAGTCTAAGATTATCGGTGATCTATTTAAGATCTCCCTATTTCACTGAATAAATTTAATTTAGTTATAAAAATATCGATGGCGTTGATGTATTAATATTTTATTTACTGGCATTTTCGTTTAAGTAAATCGACTATTCTTACTCAGATGAGAGATAAACGTGGATAAGAAACAAAGTATATACACGTATTTACATTATAAATATACGGCATTAGCCCAGTGAAATTACATATTTTTAATGAATAAAAACAAACAAATTCCATGTAAAATATCTACAAAGGAAAACACTGGATTTAGTTTTTGAGAAGTTTAGTTGCATTTTTTCTTTGTAACTTATGAAGGTTCCCTTGTTGTAGTTTTTAATCGAAACACTTAAAACTCTCATACCCTTATCCGGGACACCAAAAGTCAAAGTAGCGGAAGTTTCTTTTCCTTACGTATACTCTCTTAGTATTATTAATCTTCTCAGGGTTTAGCGTTCAGGCACTCATTTAATAAATCATATTACAAAATTATATTTTCATTGACAATTAAGCTGGGAAATTGCTCGTTCATACAAATATATTTATAATAAATTCTTAGTAACATATTTCAGTCCTCTTCTCCATTCTCGTTTTCCACTTTACACTTTTCTATCTAAATGGTATCTTCACCAATACAAAGTTCAAATGTTTCAATTCCAAAATAACCTTTTTTTTTCTGGCCGAGATGGGAAACTCATGTTCGAATGGGTCCAGGACCCAAACAGTGTTGGACTCATCCCCAAGGAGATGCCTACCAACCAAACCCACCTCAAACTCGCCGTTACCCCCGCCTCGGAATCACTACCCTAGCATACTAGGCGGCGAGACGGGCGGCGGTCCCTCGCACACTCTCCGCTCACATCGTCGTCTTCTCGCTAACTTCCACTCCTACCTCTCATGCCATATCGAGTCGTTCTCTCCCCCTGACCATGCTCTCTACTACGCCACTTACCTCCATCCATTCCTCCTCCCCCCTCAACATTATCTCCACCATATTCTCCCAATACACCGCCTCCCCTAGTTTCCTCTCCAACTTCTTCAGCACTTCCTCGTTCCTCCAGCATCTGAACACATGCCCCACATCATCCTCCACTCCAGACCTCTCGCACACTCCAGTCTCTCTTTTTCCAATCTTGTGGAGGTACCCTACTCTCTTCCCATGTCCAGTGAACACCTGTGTCAAGAAGTAATTCACCTCCCCGAATTTCCGATCCATCCAATCTCTCCTATTCGCAATCGCCTCTTTTAGCGTGCCCTCATACTCCTCCCACCTTCTCTCCATTTCCTCCTCCATCCATTCATGTACTTCCTCTCTAGTCGCTAGTAGCGTTTATTTCTGGCTCTAGCCATCACGTCCAATGGGTAGGTCCTTGCCAGCACCGCTGCTGCCAGTCCACCCACTGTCCTGTACCCCTGCACTACCCTTAGCAATATACCTCTCTGCACCCGCAGGAGTGGCCTAACCCTCGCATTCACTCCCGCTCTTTCACCCCACACCTCCGCACCGTACAGCATGCTCTGCTCTAACGTCCTACCAATGATCCTCCTCTTCCACTCTCCCAGCCCCTTCACATTACTCATCAATCTCCACAGCCATGCTGCCCTCACTTTCCCCTTCTCTGCCGCCTTTAACATGTGTGTTCGGTATTTCACACACTCCTCCATGCGAATTCTCCTTCCCTTCACCATCACCCCCACTTCCCTCGTCTTGCTCCGTCCCTTCACTAGCAACCCCACCGTCTTATCTTCCGCCACTTCTAGTCCGCACCGCTCTATCTTATCCACAATCTTCCTACACATTATCCCCGCCTTTCTTTCTATCTCCGCCTCTCCTTTTGCCGTACATACCAAACACACATCGTCCGCATAAACCGTAATCTCACATCCCTCTTCACATACTATCCCACAAACCTCATCAAACACACACTTCCAAGGCGTCGGTCCAAGAACCGAGCCCTGGGGCACTCCAGCCTCCGTATCATACCTCCTCCCTCTAGTGTCTACTATCACACGTCCCGTCAGGTAGTTCCGATAGGTTAACCAAACCCTCCCCCACTCTTAGCCTCAGCAACGCGCTCAACACTGCCCGTTTGCTGACTTCTCGAATCCTGCCTCCAACTCCTCCTTCTCCCCCTGTGAACAATCTGCCTATAACCTCCTTCTCCCAATCTTCCTCTAGCACTTCGTTCCTATTTCCACCCTTCCTCTTCACCGCTATCTCATATGCCTTTCCCCATGGATTGTTTTCCAGGTCTTTCAGTAACTCTTCCCACTTCCCTCTTTTTTTCCTGTCCACCCTACGCTCCAGTTCCTTCTTCTTCTCTTTGTATCCCCCTTTTCCCTCTATTCTTCCTCTTGCCCTCAGCATCCGTCTTCTTTCTTTCTTACACTCACTCCACAGCTCCTCTATCTCCCTATTCCACCAGTAATTAGCCCTCCGATCACGCCTATTGCCCCTCTTTCCCTCTCTTTTACAGCCCTGTATCACATTGTACAATTCATCCATATCATGTCCAAGTCCCCCTTCTATTTCCACTCTTACTTTCTTCCTCATACTCTCTGCCTCGGCCTTCGTCCACCTCATACCCCACTCTCCCGATAAATCCTTTCTCCCCTTCCTTATATCCGTCTCCACATACCTATGTAAGCTCAAGCTTTCCTCATCCTCCAGCACCTTCCAACTACTCACTTTTTCCCCAGCCATTCATCACATGCTGTTATATCAATGAATGACGAACCCCCGTCACCCCTCACGAAGGTGGGCAGTAGTCCATCATTCAGCACCGCCATTCCAAAATAACCTAGTTTAACTAATGCAACTAGAAAATTGCAAAGTATATTATTTGAAAACGCAATTCTTTCCATTGTAGCCAGATATGATGATCTAAGGATATAAGCATCGACAACACATTTCATAACATCTACAATATTCAATAAACTTAATTAAATTAAGCAGCAACTCCCCAACACGTCTACCGATTCCACTAAAAAATACAGACTTGGCTAGGAAAAGTCACCACACCAGAAATATGGGGTAAACATTTTAAGAACGAAGAGAGACAGAAAGAGAGAGAGAGGCTTTATTGTCATGAAAAATTTACAAATTTCATGGACAAAGCGACCTAATTTTAAAATATATAAAATATAAAAATATATAATTTATAACATAATATAAAAAATAAAAATACTGACTATACTATACTAATAATACAAAACAATCTGGTAAACAAATTTAATATATTACACTATACTGAATAGTGAATTATGCCAATGTATGTATGTGTGTATGTATGTAAATTGTGGTGACATTCACTGAGACCTAAAAGATCTATTATGCCCCTTACTTCTACTTAGTTCCTGAGGTAAGTCTCGGAGACTAGTAGCTCCTTTAGTCCTATTTCCCGAAGGATCTTTAGGATATCTGCAGGCTTTAACTTAGGTGAATGTCCCTCTTCTATCCAGTAATCTCCAAGGTGTTGTGCCCTAGGATTCTGAATTGCTGTGCAATTCGCCAGTATGTGGATGGAGGTTTCTTCTTCCATGCCACAGAATCTACATTCTTCTTCCCCGACTATTTTGAACTTTTTCAGGAGCCCATTCAGGCGACATGGTCCCGTAAGGATCCCTGTTAAAACTCTCAGTGCAGTTTTACTTTGACTTAAGCATTCATTTGATCCCAACAGGTTGTAGTCACCCAGAAGAATCTTTGATTGTCTAAGTCCTACTAGATCTTTCCTATGGTCAGACCTTCTCTTTTTTTAGGCTTTGCCTATTTCTTCCATTATTACATTGGAGCTAATACCGCAAATGGGTTCCGGCTCCCAAAAGGTTGTTGCAGTCCCCCTCCTTGCTAGTTCATCTGCTATTTCATTTCCTTCTATCCCAGTGTGTCCTGGAATCCACAGTAAGGGAGCTATATTGTTCTCGCCTAGTTCATTTGGTTTGCCTAGGCATTTCCACATCATTTTGGAACTGATATCACAAGAGCTCAGTGCTTTAATGACTGCTTGACTATCCGACATTATGATAATCCTTTGCCTTCTATATCCTTTATCAATATTGAACTGGACACACTTTCTTATGGCGTGAATTTCCGCTTGAAAGATACTCGCGGTTTTTCCCAAGCTTTCAGAGTGTTTGGTTCCTGGGCCGTACACTCCTATCCCAGTTCCTTCTATTGCTTTTGAGCCATCTGTGTACCATTGATTGGCATTCTTTCCAAGTCTGGTAATGGTATTTGGATCCCATTCCTTCTTCTTGCTTAATTCCGTAACGAATTTCTTTGAAAATTTATACTTTTTCATCATACCATCTTGTGGCATGTCCCTCGTTTTCTGACTCCTGAGAAGTAAGGAGGTGGTTTTTTTTAATGATTCCCTCTCTACTTAGTCCGTATCTTGTTCTTTCTGCAACACTTTCCACCACCATATGTAGTGGTGTGAGGTTGAGAACCACTTCCATGGCTGCCGTTTGCCATGTTCTCATTGCTAGTCTTTGAATTTTGGAGAGGTTTTCTCTCGTTGTCAATAGGCTAGTTCTACTACTCATCGCAATGGCTCCATAAATGATAATTGGTCTCACTATGGCAGTGTACATCCAGCTCAAGATTTTTGACTTACAACCCCAATTTCTCCCTGCCAGATTCCTGCACACCATTAGAGCCATTTTTACCAATGTAACTTAAAAGTCTAGGGTAGATTGTAGAATTCTGCCACTGAATAATGAGGTCTTCGTCAATCTTGGGAACTTATTGAATGTATTTTCCACTTTTCATTCTGAAGGTAGATGATTGAATAATTTTTTGGCAGTAAAAATGTTGGAATTTTTTACCCGATCAGAGGTGGGCATTGTTAAATAAATATAGAATTTTTTTCTTTCCGTAGGGTAACTATGAATTGGTCTCTCAGTTAAATTGTGAAAGTGTTTTCGAACTAAGCACATGGATTCCAAAATGAATTGTGCGGGAAGAGTTAAAATTTTGATTTTTTTCAAATAGTATCAGCCATGCGACCTACTACTTAAGCCATAAGTGTAACGAATAGCTCTTTTTTGTATTTTGAAGATAGATTCGAAGACACTGAACACTGTTTACACTACCACTACACTTCACACTATCTTACGCGCGTTTCGATAACCAAGTTATCTTCTTCAGAGACTGAAGGTAAACTGAGTGGTAGTGTAAACAGTGTTCAGTGTCAAGTATCGCCAACGGTTCCAGAATTCCCAACTTAATAGATTCGAAGAGTTGCAATTTACAAGACCCCCAGGAAGGCAAACCATGGCGAAGGTGCGATTCGAACAAAGAGTAGTAAGTTGTTAAAGCAGTAGAAGAATCAAGATGTTTAGACACAGATTTAATGGCAAAACAAGCAGAGGATAATTTTATCGCTAAATGTACAGACCATTTAAGGGCACCGTCAAAATGGCTACCAAGAAACTTTTTTTTAAGATCTTATTGAGTTATTGTTAAGTTAAGATAAAACTAAAGTTGTTCCACTGTTCAAACAAAACCCGTTTGAGTCAGCCAATACTTAATAGTAATGAGATCTTTGCCTATGGTTGAATGTAAAGTTGTTATATCTGATCTACAGAAAACAAGACGACTGTCACATATACAAGATAAACTAGTTTTTTCAAGTGAAAACTTCTTCAGCCGCGTAAAACAACTATTGGTATAAGAACAACTTATGGGTTAGTTAGGTCACTTGTCACCAATCAACCGTCATAGCGTAATCGTCACCTGTCACTGTTATCGCGTTACCCTGTCACCGTCACCGACAGAACTAAAAATTGCCATGCTGCAGTAAGTGAAGTTAGGTAAGGTTTTTCTTTCTTCTTTATTGGGTGATATTCCAGGGGAAAATTCGTCCAGCTCACTCAGGAGAAATATTCTAGTATTGCACTAGGCAATCGAATATGTCTAAATGGGATCACTTGAACTAAAACTTGACTAGGTAAACTCTCCAGACTCAAATTCTAGTAAGGATTATACAATACAAAAGTGAAAAGCTGTTTGTTCATAGTGTGCATTGTACAAATTGGGATCTATTTATTGGTAAAACTTTCAATCTACCATAGTCGTAAGATAACATTTTCATAAGGGGTCAATTTATTTGTGAAAACTTCTATATGGTATACTGTTGCGAGGTTACCAACTCAAAGCCGGCCCTGTCTCTCGACTGTAAATTTTGGTGGCTGCGCTCCCTTTGAGAACATTCTCGAAATGGCGCTTTATTTATGCATAGGACGAGCGCGGAAAATATTAGATTTTTCGAGAAATGAGAAAGACTACATATACGCGGGTTTTTGAGTGAGTTAAAGTTAGTGAAACGAAGACAAAGAGTTAGTTCACAGACAGTTCACAGAAGTTCTTAGTAATCGGACAGTGAATGAAATTGTGAAGATAAATAGTGTAATATTCAAGTGGTAGAAATAAATTAGAACTATTATACCGAGTGTAAATAAATTAGTAGACAAAGTAGAGTGTGTATATAAATTAAGTTTAATAAATAAATCAATAGATAGTAATTAGCCATGGTGGGTATAATTTCACCCCACAAGTAAGCACTATTTAAATAAATAACAAAAACATTACAATACATTTGATGAATTTTTTTAAAGTGATTATTTTTTGAAAAAACTCCTGTAACATGAGCGTACGATGAGTTATCGGGAAAAGGTTGATTTGTAAAAATTTCCATTTCCATAGGCATACAATGGAATTTTCCTAAGGGGTTCCTTTATCTGACAGTACTAAAATTTGAAATTTTCGTAATTAAACAATTAAACGTAATTCAAGTTCGTATTATTAACATGCGGAGCAATGGGAAGCTTGTTTTTTTAACAAACTTTGCAATTCAAGAAAAAAAAATTCAAGGTCAGAGACTTTCCAAAAACTAACTTTTAATTGATTAATTTGTTCTGCAGTTAAAAAAGAGAATATATTGACCGTTTTATTATTAAGATATAACAACGCAAAGTTTGAAAAATTATGAAAAATATACTTGCCGGGAAATCGAATAGAAACATCGTGTAGTACTTAACCCGAGTATAGTAGAACAGCTAGTATTAAGTTAGCTGCGATAGCACAGAATACACCAACTAACAAGAAGCGAAGCTCGACTCATTTTCTTTGATATTTTGGTAACAAAAATTTATGACCTTGAGAGTCCGACGTTGACAGATAACTTAGTAAATACACTAAAAAAAATTATAACATTTTTTAATATTGGCGATGTAATTAGTAGTTACACGCGTCCGACGTTGACAGATAACTTAGTAAATACACTAAAAAAATTATAACATTTTTTAATATTGGCGATGTAATTAGTAGTTACACGCAGAAAAAAAGCCTCGTAATTTAAGCATTCAATGCTTCAACTATTTTTTGTATGATTACTTAGCGATTTATGAACTGGCATATACAAGACAAATTGTTTGTTTTGAGTGAATATGACTTGACAGTCAAATCTCTGCTCCCACCACGTATTATATTTATTTCAAGTTGAGCAGTAAAATTAACAAACACCTATTATTATATTCATATACATAATTCAGCAGTACACTTTTCTTAGGGAAAATCATGCAGTGTTTCAGTTTTTAAGTACATATCAACACTAAAAAACGAGCTATGTTATTCATTCTAATGTTTTTAATTTCTGCCGGGCACTGCAAATAATTATATGGAAATATGTATTAAATGAGCAGTAAGTTGGGGGACGTTTTTTTGATCATGAAATGAACGAAAATATACAGTTCTCGAATATATTTAGTTCGCGCAAGTCTCCGGCAGAGTCGCTAGGCGTATTAAGTTGTATATAGAGTATACATTTTATCTTGATACTTATTCGCGCTTAGAGCGTCCCAAGATTTGACAACAGTGCAGTTTCAGTAGAACGTTAAATTGCTTATATTGTTGAATGCAACAGTTAGAAAAATAAATACATTTCTGGTACATTACTCAACTCTGAGTATTCTCTTAAATACATGCTCTCGTCTTTAGAGCGCCACGTCAACCACTCTCCTCTAATAGCGCCGAATTAAGAGAGTCCGATACATTAACGTAAGTAAAGGTTAAGATATGAGGTAGGAAGGTCAGTGAGCTGGCGCATTTCTTTATTAATAGTATTCTATAATTAATTATTGAGTAGGACATTATATACACACTATTCTCGGTCATCTAAAAGACAAGTATAATGTCAATATTATATTATGTTGACTACCCCTAAATTTATTTGGAATCTAAAACGTGTTAAAGAAAACCACTTTAATTAGGTTATAAATCTAGATTTTATTTTTTTAATACCTAGTAAGTAGTAATTATAAAACAATGTCGAATATGTAAGAATAGTTTTCGTTCCAAGTAAAACGAATTAAATCATGGGTATACCCTAATATTTCAGAAATCCATTTCTCGACAAAACAACCAATTGTCTGAAACAGATAAGTAAAATATCATAATGTCACGTAGCCTTCGAGGCCACGAAAGGGGAAAGAAAGGTTTTAAGAACGATTTGGGTTTTAGTTGCTAGAAGATAACTAAAGTGTTCACTTGAGCCAGATAAATTTGAATATATAAAATATAGTGTGTATTGTGGTGCATATCAGGAGTTGAATAGGTGAGTCTATCTCACAGAGTAATTCAGTTTTGCCTGTTATTTGATATTTGAATTTAAAAGATATTTTATCACATAGAGTATATATATTTGCTAATTATTTTTAATAATAACTTTGTTTAAAGTTCTTTAATATTCAACGTTATTAAGAACATTAATTTGTTGTTGCATTTCCTATTCATCCAATCCTACTGTACTGTGGAGAGTTTGTGCCACTTGCAGTTTAACTCACATACCTATACTGTACTGTGGAGAGTTTGCGCCACTTGCGGTTTGTCCATTCCTGATACAGGGTGACTTCTCACGTCACCTATATCTCCTTCCACCCCCTGTATTGTGGAGAGCTTGAGCCACTTGCAGTGTAACCTTATTTAGCTGTACTGTGGAGAGTTTGCGCCACTTGCAGTGTATTATTATTTTGCTGTACTGTGGAGAGTTTGTGCCACTTGCAGTGTATTATTATTTTGCTGTACTGTGGAGAGTTTGTGCCACTTGCAGTGTATTATTATTTTGCTGTACTGTGGAGAGTTTGTGCCACTTGCAGTGTATTATTATTTTGCTGTACTGTGGAGAGTTTGTGCCACTTGCAGTGTAATATTATTTTGCTGTACTGTGGAGAGTTTGTGCCACTTACAGTAGTTATAATATTGTTTGTGGAGAGTTTGTGCCACATATTCCTTACATGCATTGGGGAGAGTTTGCGCCCCTTGCACCTTTCCTAATAACCCTAAATATTTACTATTAGGCATTTATTTTTGATCAAGTGAAGTTTTAACTTTACTTTAGTACTGATATGCATAATCACAGTTCAAACACATAAGATGCACCTTGTATATTATTAATACTTTCATTAATTTTGGGGATTTCAACTATACTAATCGTTAGTTAAATAATTAATTATTATTTATGGCAAATTGAATACTCAGAGTGTTTTTCTATCTTTTTCCAGGTACGTCATCTCGGTTGTTCAACCTACTTGGACCATGTCCACATGGACTGTTCAGTTAAATCCAGGCATCACGTCCAGTGTCTTGTAAATAGTTATTTTCAACATTTAGATTTGTTTTATTATCTATATTATGAACAATACAATGTAAGTACACAGTAAGTAATTAAAAGTTAAATTCTAATTAAATATATCAATCTTTACAAATCACTCATTCTCCTCAAGTCAAGTTTTTCCCTCCTTACAAATATGGCACAAATAAAATGTAAATTTTTACACCAAACAAAAAATAGTTTTCTACTATAAAATCTACTTATACAGAGAGAAACTTAAAAGTCCTACAATACTACAAAGTTATTCAGATTGAAAAAAAATCCTGCAGGGATACAAAAATCAAAAGCATTAGAATTCAATGAGCTACAGCCTTCATCTCTTACTTCTTTGTGCGTTTCCATTGCATGTACTTGTACGTATTCTTCGATCATAAAAATATTCAGTTTTATTAAAAAAAAAAGAGTTAGCACGTTGTATGCGGATGGTCAGTGGACGCCGTAAACGCGAAACAATATACGCAAATTATACATGAAACAATATGAATGAATCTCTTTTTCATTTAAAATCGAAGTCCCAAGCTACTTCCCAGTTCTTAATTTCTTAGATACCTTCCTGTATATAGGGTGCGTCCAAGTAACGCCTAAATTTATTATAAGCTAAATAATAAGTACTATTAAAAATTCCCCAAACAGGTCAATTTTTGATTTCAAATTACCAAAATAAACAAAAGAAAATTTACAATAAATGTTCAAATTGTTCATCATTGACCAGTAGACATGACTTAACCGGGCATTAAGGTCTACTCTAACACTTTGTAGCATAGAGGGTGTTATGTTCCGCATTTATTGCCTGTCTCGGTCTTATAGCTCTCGAATAGTTGAATGAAATTAAAAAAAAGTTGCAAAATATACTTTTAAACATTAAAAATATATATACAGGGTGGTCCGTAAGTAATGGTCCAAAGTGAAATGGAAGATTCTTGGCCTGAAAATATTGCAATCTGACGCAACTTGCTTCAATAAAATATTGATAATAAAAAAGATACAGGGTGGCAAAGTTTAAATGTCAAAAATGTTTTTTCTCAGTAAATTGAAAGATTTTGGATATACAAACGTAAAAATTTGAAGATAGGGGTTTTCGTTCCCGAGAAATCATAATATCATATCCGTTTCGATGTATTTTCTAGAGGGCGCCACATGAGCTACGTTGTTGGTGTAACTGTGCACTTAACTTTTTTATCGTTAACGCTATCTCGCTTTTTATTGAAAAATATTAAAATGACATCATTTTTGTGAAAAAATGTATATTTATCATAAGTCTCAAAAGTTGCTAGTTTTCAAGATATTCGCATTTTAAAAACCCTCTACATAGTTTGCATTTTATTTATTAGTACTTTGACGTATTAATGAAGCAACCATTATGAACCTAATAACTTTTAATCAAGAGAAAAAAGAACAATTTATTGAAAATCACAACAACAAAATTTAAATATTATTTCACAGTAATTGTTCAATATGTCCGCCATTTATCTCGATACATTTATCCATGCGTTTCATAAAAGATCGCCTAATATTAAACAATGTCATTGGCGTAAAACATTTTTTTGCTGCTATGATTTCTTGCCTAAGTTGAACTCGACTATTTATAGGGTTTCTGTGAACGATTTCCTTTATTGTGCCCCATATACTGGAATCCAAGGGGTTATATTCTGGACTGCGTGGTGGCCAAGGAAAGGGACTACCACGACCAATCCAGCGTTCATAAAACAAGGTGTTTAAATAGTTTCGAACTTCAAGAGTGTAATGAGAAGGAGCCCCGTCCTGCATAAACAACATGTTATGTCTCAAATTGAGTGGTAAATCATCGAGCATATCAATTAAATCATTTTGTAGGAAATGTAAATAATTGTTACCATTTCTCGTATGGTCCTAGAAAATGTTCGCCAATGACCAATTCGTGTTGAAAATGCCGTTCTTTTGTTACATGAGGATTTTTGACGTCCCAAAAATGTTTATTTCTTAAATTGAAAATTCCAAGGCGAGTAAATGTGGCTTCATCTGTAAATAGTATATTATTGTCGAATGTGTAGTCATTTTATCTTGTTTGTTCCGAATATCACGTGCAAACTGATATCTTAAAGGTGAACAGGACAGGTGAAAAATGGAACTGACGGTATTTTTCTACGTGCAATACTTTTAGAATAGAAGTTTTACTCATTCCTGTTGCTGCAGATAGTAGCCTTGAACTTATTCGTGGATCGTTCACAATGCGAAGTAGTATTTCGTCTTCTTTATCAGGCGAAATAATCTTCGGACGACCTAAAAATGATCTCGTTTACCAAGAAATGATCCATTTTCACCTAAATTCCTATACAGATCTTGATATAATCGATTACTTGTTTGCAATCTGTTGGGAAACCTTCGTAGGTATTCTCTTTGCGCAGCACGCTCATTGAAATTCTGTTGGCAATAAATAGGTAACATATCTCTCTTTTTTAGGTTTGAAAAATCATTATGCCTCGGCATAATCTTAAATTAACTGGTAGTACTAGTCACAAATTTGTTATACTGAAATTAGGATGATTAACTGTTACAACACGAATGATTAACTGACAGGAGTATTGTTGACATCGGCACCTACTATGTTAATACTTGAGATGCTAAATTTGCTGACATCAGCGCCTAGTAACGTTATTATTTGCACCGTACACTAACTAACGCCGTTAGTTAAACTACGGTGTTATTTGTGCTAATAAATAAAATAAAAATTATGTAGGGGGTTTTTAAAATGCGAATATCTCGAAAACTAGTGATTTTTGAGACTAATGATAAGTATACCTTTTTGTCGCAAAAATAAAAAAGTTGAGCGCACAGTTACACATACAACATAGCTCATGTGGCGCCCTCTGGGAAATACATCAAAACGGTTATCATATTACGATTTCTCATGCCTTAAAACCCCCTATCTCTAAATTTTTACGTTTGTATATCCAAAATCTTTCAATTTACTGAGAAAAAACATCTTTTACATTTCAACTTTGCCACCCTGTATCTATTCCATTATCAATATTTGATTGAAGCAAGTTGCAACAGATTGTAATATTTTCAGGCCAAAAATCTCCCATTTCACTTTGGACCATTACTTACGGACCACCCTGTATATAATACTTCATTTGGAATAGCAAATCAGCAATAACCAACTGAAGGACTCATTGGAAAACCAACAACAGGTTGATATGACATAATTTCATTAGATTAATAACAAAAACTCAATTTTTTTTAACAACAGAAATATTAGTACAAGGGCCAAAAGTTATTCCTTTTCCTATACACAATATTGATGTATGAAACATAAAAGTAGCCGATATCGCCAAGAGGCAGATTTTATAAGTACTCATAAATATATAGGATGTTCCAAAATTGATTGAAGAACCCAACTAACCCCAAGTAAAAATAGGGACATTCAAGCCATTCTTTTTTAAATAATCAATTGTTTTAGCTGAAAAATCTTTGAAGTAAAAAAAGTGATTTTCAACACCTTGGAATTTAGAAATTATAACCATTTGACCCCAAGTGCTATAGTTTTTCGAAATCAGCTCTTCGAAGAGAATCGAAAGATATTAAGAAATACAGGGTGTTACATAAAAAATATGAGTTTGTTTCGTCACTGAATTTTGGAGCAGACTGTGAGTATGAATATTTTTAAAATCTGGTCCTTGACGATATCTACTTACTTCTTTTGTTAATATTGTTGTTTCGTGGCACTAAGGATAAACGAGATATCTAGCTCCGACTGATGTATTCGAATATTATTTGAACCAGTTGATGTACCCAGATGACTTAACCTTATGCACGAGGCTATTAGTTTGAAAAAAAACTAAGAAAACATTTTTTTAATAACAAATATTTCATAACACTACATCAAGAAATGGATTCCGCGTATTAAAATACATGATACTGCGTAATTTTTTCCATACATTCAATATAAACCAAAATTTACAATTTTTGGATCAGGACTGCAAAATGTTTAACATGCATCTCAATTACTTACTACATTTGAATTCTTCCATTTTATATTGTAGATAATATACAGGATTAAAGCTGAAGGAAATTCCCAAAAAAATTTTGATCCCGATTTCGGAGAAATTTTGTATAGGAGGTTTTTTGATACGAAGATTCCAACAAATTTGTCAATTATTCGTTAAAAAAATTATTTCGAGTGGAAAATTGAGAAAACTGCATGAAAATGGAATTTTCCGAAAAACTGTAAATCAGATTTCAATCATTTACGAACTTAGCCTCAGTTTTTATGTTCTGAACCTACTTATAAAATTTCATTGAAAAATTCGGTAGTGTTTTTGAGTTATCGTGCTGACAACTGACCGTCCGACATTTTTTAAAAATAGGTTTTTTGCACCAATATGAAACGTGTGGATCCATTCGAATCTCGAAACGTCATCACATTACTTCCCTAGTATTTTCCCGTAACCCACAATTTTAAGGAAATAAATTATTTATCTACGCAGGAAAAATATTAGTTCACAATTAGGGTTAAAACCTTTCACCGACAATACTCGTGTCCTGAATGATCACAAATGTCACAAAAAATCATATTTTTCGTAACTTCCTTCATAAATAGCTATTCTTCAACTAGTACCTAACAAACACCATATAAAATAATAACTATTATGTAATTCTGAAATTAATGCAATTTTGTGAAGAAATTGTCCATTTGAAGATTTATTTAAGTTCACTGTCTTCAATATTTTGAGTGTTTGTAACTTGTTAAATGAATACTTCTGAAATTTCATTGCAATAACATAAGATGGATCCCTCCTACTTACAATAACCACATTATATCTTATTGGTTCTCCTATTTTCTGTAAATAGCAGATATCTACTTACAGCGGCAACAACGCAATAACAAAATTGACGCCCTAAAGGCTATCATATATACGTAATGCTGAATATAAGAGACGCCCAATTGTCCATCGACTGAAAGGGCGCCATAATGTTAGGAAAATATACAGCAATGTTGTGTTTTCCGTGCCAAAGTCATTTTTGCCATTTATTTTCACCATCCTTTATCTATATCAAAAAGTATTCAGCTCAATTAACACTATATCTGCAGAAAACAACGTCGGACGCCATAAAGCACATTTTTGTCTGGACGCTTTAACGATAGAAGGATGTATATATATATATATATTGTAATGAAATATTAATTGATGAATTTTTAAAAAATAGGCTAATCACAGCAAAGAAAAACTCAACTGAATGAATTATGGAGGTCGATAAGGGGAAATAAAGAAAATTCCTTCAAAATTTTAATTTCACTATTGTTGTTGTTATTAGTATTATTATTATTCCAATAATTGACGATACAATAAAGTAAAAATGTTGATTTCAAATTGTTGTGGAAAATTATTAGATATAAGAAATTTATAAAAGGTATTTCAAGTGTAGTGCGGGAGATCCTTCATTTTAAACTGTAAAATAAAAAAATGTTTGATCTAGTAAGATACTAAGGATACCGACGGTTGCTAAGGAAAGAAAAAGGTGATAAAACATTTTAAAAACACGTCAGAGAGAAAAAGTCAGTTTTGAAAAAAGTAAAGACCGAATTATTGGAGTGAATTCTCGGAAAAGAGTTGAGAATTGAAGTGTTAAATTGGAGGGGTTATACTCCTGTAAATGAATATTTCAAGTCTATTTGAAAAAAGAGAAGAACAATTTATGCAGTGGATGGATCTGTCAGTTTGAAGGACAGAACCAGATCAACAGGAGCAAGAAGGTATTTATTGTTTAAATTTATTCACGAAGGATTGACGAGAATTATATCAGAAGAAGAAGTTAAGATTTTAAAGGAAATTCAAGGGTTAATTGTTTGACTCCATATCCTAGAGAGCTCTCTGAAAGACAATAAAAGTAAATGAAGGTATGAACATTTAATACCAATTGTATTTTCATAGTTTTTGGGTAGTTTCATCTATTTAGATTTAATTTTTTTTAAAATTCCATTTGTTTTTGTCTCAAATTTTATGGCCAATGTTATAACATAAATACAGGGACATATTGAGATTTGTTTATTTGTTACATTGTTACGTATATTATTGGAAGTAATAACTTCAGTGTTTGTTTGTTATTTGTTTATTATATTATACTTTGGATCATTCTGAGGTTTAAATTTAAAATATAAACATATCCTCACGCCACCATAATTCCTTGTGTATGATTAAGAGTTTCATTTCGAAGACTGAGATTAGCTGGTTTTATTTTTTTTTGTTTCAAACAAGTATGTGTTTATTTGCATAATTTTAACCATTGTATAATGAACTATTATTAATAATTTATTTGGCGCCCAAGTAAAACTTAATAAATATTGAATTAGAACTAGAAACCATATATATATATATATATATATATATATACATCTCAGCATCATTATGACGACCGATAGACAGTCAAGTAATTTGGCGGCCAACGAATTCAGCCGAATAAAATCGTAATGATAGACAAAAAGAGCTATGAAGTATTTTTCCAAACTATATACGGCTGTCTCACACAATGCATTTTTTTTTCCTATTTAAATTGCCATCAATGCAACGACTTTCAAAAGTAGTGGAATTGGACGGTCAAAATATACGAATTTCAGATAATAGTATCAACAAGACGGTCAATTTATACGTATTTTAGACACTTCAAGCGAATCGGACGGCTGACAATGTTGCCATGCTGATAGATTTATCTGCACATGTCGCTAAGTATATTTTCAATGGGGTATTGATATGTCGTGTGGGTTTTGTACAGGGTCATTGGTTATATTTTTTCAGCCAATGCCCTAGCTTCTGTATTTTTAAAGATAGAATCATTGCTTTTGTAAAAAAATTGTACAGGTGCTTTAACAATTCGTGGCAGATTTCTTATTTTTACATTAATTGCCGAATAGGCGAATAGTTCACTCTAATATGTAAAAGGAATAGACGTTTATATTCAATTTTTTATTCATATTGGTAGTAAAATATTACATAAATTCAGTAACAACCTTAAACAAAAAGTAATGCATATATATTAATAATAAGAACTACGTTAAACATACGAAACCAAAATTTTTACTTCAACCAAACTTAACATAATATGTATTGAGTATAGGGTAAGCAAATAACTGAAGAAACAAAAATTACTTACACTTCCCACTGTACTTATTTTGAATGTATACTTTAATTTTCAGCCAATCCTTCGTTTTTAATAACTCTGGATGATTATTTTTTAAAACTTCGCATTCCGTTTTTTTTGGTGGTTTTTTTTTGTTTTATATGGTCTTTGAAATATTCTGAAACTACTTGTTTTTGTTCAGGCGTCCACTTTGTTAAAACTCTACCTTTTTTTGGGTATTTACCGCTCTTGTTTTCTTTTAAATCGTCTGTTTCACTTGCTTTGTGCTCAATAGATCCAGATAAGACTGGTTCAATTCTTTCAAAACCTGCTTCATTAACTTCATCTGCCTCTTCTAAGAGATCTTCATCCATATCAATATTTATTTCTTCCAAGGTCCTTCCTTTAAATTTTCCAATGTTTCCTTTTTCCATCAAAAGTAATATTTTTGCTATTTTTGATGTTTGGCAAACATCATCCGGGAGTCTATAGGCGTCTCGATGGACGGTATGACCCATGAAGGTAGCGAGCTGCTCGAGATCTGACTCACTCATATTAAAGACCTGTGACAAGGGAGCCAGATGTTTATGTAGCCTCGTACAGGTTATACCTCCGGGGTTTTTGGCACCACAGAAATGTGCATATTTTTTCAAAATTTTATAACCGCTAATTGGTTCTGATGAATTTAGGTTTGGAAACAGAAACAAAATTCGTTCTGTATTTTAAAAGTAAATCAATGTGACTTTGAATGTCACGACTAAAAAGAATTGGAACGCCTCGGCCTCTTTTTCCACGTATGACAATACGCTTGAAACTTTTCAGTAATATTTTTTCAGTCGGCGAAACTGCATCTTCAAATTCTTCATAATTTTGATTGGTGTTCTTTGAGATATCATCATAAGCAGCTAATAAAAGTCTCTGAAGTTCACCCGGTCTTCGTCGGTTCAATAGTATTATTCTACAATACACTGTTTCAAGGAGTATTTTATAATCTTCACGATTGCCAGAAGCACTTGTTAATCTGGATGAGGACGCGTTTCCCTTCTCAGTTAAACATTTTTTCAACAACTGTAGGTCCGTTGCCAAAGGTATTATCGTTATTTTGTTCCATTTTCTCATATTCAGATCACTCCCTGCTTTACTTGAGATTTCAAATTTCCAGTTCTCGTTGATCAAATGTATAAGTGTTTTCAGAGCAGCTTCGCTTTCAGCTGTCGAAATGTTGGCATAAACATCTTTCTTCTTTAAGGCATGTATTATAGCAATATCACAACATTGTTTTATGGTTGTTCCAATGTTCAAGGCATATGTTGGAGATTTATAAAGGTCAGTTCTAGTATCAAGATCTCCAACTATTTTTGTGGCTTGGACTATAACATCAAAATTTTCGGGTCTTAGAATTTCAAACAGATTTTTCAATTTAGGTTCAAGTTTTCTAATTTCTATAATAAGTCTAGCAATTTCCCTCATCTTTCTGGATACTACATTTACAAAGTGTGCCTCTCTATGAATTTTCAAGTACCGAGCTCCAAACGCACACACTAAGGAATCGGTTTTTGCAACCATCGAAATCATGTCCGCTCGCATTCTGGGAAACACCTTATTTTTTAAATCTTCGTCAATTTTGAGGCCTCTAACTAAAAAATTCTGTGCTTCGCTTTGGGAATGTTTTGTGGATGTGTTGCCATTGCAAGTTTTTCGGTGTCGCCATAACTGATTTCTTGTGTAGTAGCCAAAACAATCTGGACACGGAAGTAATTCTCTATTATGTATTCCTTTTTTCACGGCCTTTTGTACTCTCCCTGAATTAATATAATTTCCTTTTTTTCTTAAGGCTGTTATCAGTTTCTTTCTTTCGGGCTTTTGCGGTGGGTATGAAATTATTTTTTGAACCTCTATTTCTACACTGTGATTCCTTATGATATGTCTAGCAAAACATTGCACTAGATTTTCACAATAAAAGCAGAAGTCCTTTTGACGACGTCTTTTTCCATAAAACAACTGCGCTTGGGAATCAACTTTGTTTTCATTATTCAAAGGTGGTGCGGGCGATGACGATATAATTTCTTCTGAATGGTGATTCATTTGAATTACCTCGGCGGTATTACCTTCATTTTCAGTGGAAATCTGAAAAGAAAAAGAAAATGTAGCTGTTTTCTCTAAGCAATATGTTTAATTTTTTTACTTAATAAAGAACTCATTATATTGTCTGTTAAACAGAATTTCGCAGCGACGTGATTGACGCTTGAACTTTGTTTTTCTTTTATCATCCTTAATAGTAGTTTTGACTGATGTTGCAAATTATTATGAATTCAAGAAAATATAACTTAATTTTCTCTGTTTTTCGTTTATTTTAAAATTCAGATTGAGATAATTTATATCCTGCTCAAATATTTAGAACTATACGAATTAAAAATCAATAATAAAATTCAATGTGCTAGCCGTGGACTATAACATATTTCATTTTTCAATTGACAAAAAAAATTTACAAGTTATATTTTATTTAGTAGATATCGTCAACGAAATGTGGCAAGTTCAACTTCTCTAGATTTTAAGGAAAAATACAATTATCATTCCCAACTCTCTCTCTCTCTAAGCCCCAGGAATCGCTTGAATAAAATATGTTATGTAAAAATCCCTTCAGTTTTTGGAGAGCAGTACTCAAAATTTTCGCACTAATTTAGAATCAGCCCGGAAAATCAGAAACTTCAGCTATATGTTATAATATAATGTTAGTTTTGGAACGTGAACGATTCATAAAAATGAATGAAATGCACCTTTTGGATTTTGTTTTGTGTCTAGCTAGAATTTTTTACTTTTCTGACGGCTCTACACTTACCACGGATTCACAGCTGGAGGGAACGTAATCGGAATCCTCGTCTGAGAGCATAGATCCAGAATCTGTTTCAGATTGTTCTTGTTCGCTTTGATTCGTAGGTTTCTGACGTTGAGCTGTATCTTCCCAGGATTTTCCATTTGTAAGTTCACATCGGTTGATTACGAAAGGCATACCCTTTTTGTGTCGATGTAATCTAAAATTTAGAAAAATATATTTATTTTTAAAAAACATCTCCCGAAGGGGGAGATTTAACAATCAAAACAAATCACATCAAATGTCTATATACATTTTTTTTTCTGTTAGCACAGATTTACTTACATCTATATCGCAATCAGCGTTTTTGAAAAGATTTCTTCTAACATTCTTTGCTCTCCTAGGTATTAGCTCTCCAATGAAGGTTGCATATTTGGAGGACGAAGAAGATACTTGACGATTCTGAATATCAAATTGATCAGTATTGCTATTAAAAACATTACGTAAAGTTGTTGTATCCATTCCACTTTGCAGGTATCGTTCTGAAGTCTCTGTGGTTTCGTAGCTAGGAATATTGGAATTTAATAGCGAGAGACGTTCTTTATCTTTTCCAGAAAGGGCCAGTGCTACAAGGCGTTGTGTCCTCTCCATTTTGGGAAGCGACACCTAAAAAATTGGAGCATCAAATAATAACGCCTTTTTTCAATCACGTATCAAAGAAATGAAGGAGTTCATGTACGGTGACCCTGCTTATGAATTTTTGGCCTACGGTAAATTTTCTTCAGTGTTGATGTAAAAATGTATAGATTAAAGTAAAATTCAATTTTCTAAAAAAAAATCATGTTATCCATGGACATAAAGGAATAAAAAATTGCGCATATCCCAAAAAAATTACATCCAATAACACAGAAATTGGTATACCATTTCATTAAAAAGTCCAAGTTATTCGTGACTGAACATTTGAAATAATAAAATTTTATTTATTCAATTTATCAATAAACGGAATAATTCTCGCTATTTAATCCATAAAATACGTTTATGGTTTTATAGATATTTATAATTTTTCAGGCACAAATTTTCAAAAAACATCAAATAACGCTGAAACGGTACTTGCTGAATACAATATTTGTTATTTGGAAATGAAATACTATATAGGATGTTCAGTATGAAAAATAAAGTTGAATTGGTAAAGAACAAATGGTACGACCTGTATATTTGTAAATAGTTTGATCTCTCAAATATTTTAAAAATGTTATATCTTTTTTCAATGCAACCAATGATTAAGCCAATAATTACTAATGCGAAAAGGTGAACCGTCCTGTATAAAATGTCCCTGTTTGTGTCCCAACCCTCTAACGGGGTTATTTAAGAAGAAAAGCTACGTCACTGGGTTCTGAGCCACATTCTACAAATTGTCATTAAAACACTTTCCCCTATTTCTAATAACAATTAACTTACAAATACCTATAAAATAATCAATTTTTTAAAAGCACCCTGTAATTTAAATGTGAATTGGTAAAGCAATATGTTGACAGAACTGAATTGTAATAAAAAAACAAACGAAAAAGTGACTCTGGTAAAAATGTTGGTGTCTCCTAGTAATCTCGCGAAAACCACATTAAATGTTACTCTGTATTTACCACAATGACTATAGGACCAGAAATTCCAAAAATAAATCTAATTGATCAAATTCTATTAGGTTAATATTTATTCACTAAATAAATTCCAAACTCTAAAAATAATATGCATGTATTATTGAAAAATTAAATAACTTACCTTGATTTGAAAAATTATTCGTCCTACAGACGATACACAAAACAAAAGGTATAAAAATCCCCCATGTATAACGTATAACTAAAGTGGTCGTCGAAATCTCTTAATTTGAACGTTCTAAATTATTGTGTGAAACAAAATAGTTCCTAGAATAGAGAAAATAAATCGCAAGGTCACATCAAAAAATTTGAACCCCAACCCTCCAACTGTGAAATAAAGATACAGTGTTGCCGCGAAAACCGGCCGTCCCAAAATCGGTATCGTGAAAAAGGCACAGCTTGAAGAATATACGTTTAAATAGCGCCCTCTTTTTTCTAACTGTATTGGCCAACTAAAAGTATACGCATTTATACGTTTTTCGCAACTATTTCATCATTTTGACGGCCCACAAAAAATTTAATAAATGGTTCGTGGTAAAGAGACAGTGACAAGTAACACGATTCCCAATTCGACGGCCGTATACGGCCGTCCAAAGCACATGGCCGTCCCATTGATGGTATTTTGACAATGTATGGTCGTCGCATTGATTGTGATATATATATATATATATATATATATATATATTATTACAATATTTTGTAATTTTAATTTTAGAAAGAGTTATGGTGACAATTGTAACAATATTTTGAATTAAAAAAAAATTAAATCAGGGTTGCTATTATTTCAGTTATTGATATAGTTTAATGTTTTTACTTTAAATGAAATTATTAATTTTTGTTTCGGTCTAGCTCAGATACACAATAGTAAAAAAGAATATGAGAATCATATTTCTATCAGGGTGAACAGGTGGTAATATTATAATATGATTATAATCTTAAAATTCGAGCAATTTTTATTAAAAATCCTTTATACTATTTATGGTAATAGAATCTCCAGCATAAATAAGATACCAACAAACTTCAAATGATAATTTATTTTTTTAGTTGCTCTCTAAATGAATATAATGACGTCAGACGTGACGTAAACAAATTAAAAGTAAAATTGAACAATAAACGTAATATATAAACAGAACTAAATACTACTATATCTTAATTTAAATAAGACATACTTTATACTCGTGAAACAAATATGAAATAATTAATAAAAATATTTTAAAACATAGAATCAGTATTTTTTTATATCTATGGTGCTTCTCAATAACACACTAATATTGGTTCTATGGTTTATGTCATATGTCAATTAAATTCTGTGGTTAGAAACACAACAAATACCTTTTTTTTTTAAAATTAAATACAATCACCGACGAAATGTACCCACGGAGCACTATTCAAACCTTCCAAGGGCTTAGTGAGAAAAACTTCACCAGCAACAGCACACGAAGTACAGGGAAAATTGTGAAAAGACCTTCAAGCCTCACAATAAGAAGACGAGCCTTATATCTACTTTGGCATCATGTAGATAACGCAATGTTATTTTTTCTTAACTGGAACAAACAACTGCAGACGACGGCACTTCTTTTGTACTCGATACAAATTACCAAAAATATAATAATGAGAGGTATATTTACCCAACACAAGTTTGTTCAAACTCGTAGAATTTTTTATCTCAGGAACTCTGCTATATTTCCTTGATAATACCAAGGAAAACTCGCTGTGGAATCTTTTCTTTTCAAGATTTCCAACCTCACCTCACCTTTTTGCTTTTCGCCATTCAACAACCCTCTTTTATTTTTTATTTCTCCATGGTAACAACACTAAAAAGTTCTAGATTGGATTACAACAAATTTCCATTGGTAAGTTTTTTTTTTACTCTTAATGTTTAACTTCTGCCCTTTCACAGATTTCAATAGAACCCTCAAATTTCATGTTTTATTATAAAATTCATTTTTTTAAAATTGTTACTTGTGACAGAATGCTATCTACAGGATGTTATAAACTTGGTGAATTAATTTAACTGTTGTACTAAGTATAATTATATTTTTACAATCTAATTTATATGAATTTGTATAGTTAGAGTTGTCTTAATAATCAATTTTATACAGTTATTTATTTAAAATTTAGGTTGTAGATACATTCTGTTACAATATATATATATATATATATACACTGTGTCCGTAAAGTATGGAACAAATTCAGACAGACCATTTTAAGGAATAATCCTGAAACACGTCGATTTTTGATTTTAATTTACCGTATTTTAAAATAATAATCTAATATACAGGGTGAATTACTTTCGAGTAATGACGTCACCGTCATTTTTTTTAAATGGAACACCCCCATTTTGTCTCAATTTTCGGATTACTCTAGCCTAGCTGATTCCAAAAATGTATCACATGTTGATTCCAATTGGTACAGGGTGGACAAAAATACAATAGTTTTGTGTGTGCTCATAAAGTAACGCGTAACATTCTTTATTAGTTAAATTAGCAATATTATCAAAAATACTTATTTAAACTAATTGCCGCTAGAGCAATTGAGATAGAATAGAACATATGAGTTTTCGTGAAAAAGATTATACAATATTTTTAGATTTTTTTGGTGGAACTTTTGATCTGAAATTTGAAGAACTCTACTTTTCATCTGTTTGATCAAGTTAATTTTTGTGTTGCGTGGATGATATGAATGATAATTAATATATCTTCCTGAACTTATCGGTTTTCTATACCAGTCGATCGAAATTTTATTATTATTGCCTCTTATGAATTTGGTGTCAAGAAAAGGTAAATATTGTTCTGAATTTTCTTTTTCAATAGTGAATTGTGTGAGACAATTTTTTTTTCTCACCCTGTTATTCTTAAAATAGTTTTTCAGAGTTTTTCAGAGTGTTTTTCTATCTAATTCCAGGTACGTCATCTCGGTTGTTCAACCTACTTGGACCATGTCCACATGGACTGTTCAATTAAATCCAGGCATCACGTCCAGTGTCTTGTAAATAGTTAATTTCAACATTTAGATTTGTTTTATTATCTATATTATAAACAATATAATGTAAGTACACAGTAAGTAATTAAAAGTTAAATTCTAATTAAATATATCAATCTTTACAAATCACTCATTCTCCTCAAGTCAAGTTTTTACCTCCTTTACAATTGTATATAAGGATCAAATGTATTAAAGTAGAATAGTATATTATCTATTTCATTGCATGGAAGAGATAAAATTATATCATCGACGTACTTTTTAATGAAAAACAACTTGAATGGTAAAACAGATATAACAAAGTCTAAGATATAATTCATTACATAGTCTGCTAGTATAGGTGATATTGAAGATCCCATGGGTGTTCCAAAAGTCTAAAATTAAACTCAAATTAGCGAAAGAATACAATAGAAGATGCTTTCTCCTACAGTGTAGAAAAAAGAACATTCTTCCCACCTTTTTACAAAACAATATCAAACATATAGAAAAAATTCTGATACGTCAAGAAGAAGAAACTAATAATAGTTATTTTATCTATAATAGGTTAGTAAATAAACTTTTAAATAATGAAATTATATGTAATCAAAAAACAATATTTAGGCTTGAAAATGATATAATTGAAATGAAAAATCAAATAATTAACATCACTAATGAATTAGTTTTTGAAAACTTTTCTAGTAGACAGCAAATTATATATAATAAATTATTTTTCGAAATTAAAAATAAACAAAAAAATAAACTTAATAATCTGATTAACAAAAAAAAATCTCGATCCTCAAAACCCAAAATAATTGGATTAAAAATATTTCAGATACAGATATACCTAAGGATATTCTACAGTTTTTATCACTAGGCCCAAAATTTAGCATTGAACCTATAATAACAAAAGATATTTCTATAAAAACTATGTTAGCTAATATTGATTATATATCATCTTTCATACAAAACGAGCAAGAAAGAAATATCGTTATAGCTAAAACTGCAAATGTTTTAACTAATCATATTCACGAACCTAAACAATCTTCTATATTTAGAGAACTACTACATAAAACAAAAAAATGTTTAAGAGAAAATCCAAATTTAATAGTCATACCATCTGACAAAGGCAATGTTACAGTTATAATGGAAAATCAACAATATTCAGAATTATCTAAAGAACTAATTGATAATAACACGTCATATAAAGAACTTACTAATGACCCAACTGCAAAAATAACTAGTAATTGTAATAAATTGATTAAAAAATTATTCAATAAAAAACAAATAGATAAAAATACGAAAGAAAAACTAACAAACTATAACGGTATTTCAGCCAAATTTTATTGTTTACCAAAAATTCATAAACCCACATTATCAGCTAGACCAATTGTAGCTTCTATAAATACTCCAATTGAGCCTCTTACTCTTTGGTTAACTGAAATATTAACAAAATCTTATAACTATGATAATGAATATTATATTAAAGACTCCTTCGAAATTAACAAAACATACAATAACATAATATTACCACCGAACTATGTTCTTTTAAGTTTAGATGTAGTATCACTTTTTAGTAATATCCACTTAAGTATATGCTTAACAGCTCTTGATTACAAATGGAATGATATAAGTAAAAACTGCAAACTAAACAAAGAAACTTTTTTAGAATTAATATCATTTATCTTTAATAGTACATATTTTTCTTATAATAATAAAAATTACCAACAGACTTTTGGAACACCCATGGGATCTTCAATATCACCTATACTAGCAGACTATGTAATGAATTATATCTTAGACTTTGTTATATCTGTTTTACCATTCAAGTTGTTTTTCATTAAAAAGTACGTCGATGATATAATTTTATCTCTTCCATGCAATGAAATAGATAATATACTATTCTACTTTAATACATTTGATCCTTATATACAATTCACTATTGAAAAAGAAAATTCAGAACAATATTTACCTTTTCTTGACACCAAATTCATAAGAGGCAATAATAATAAAATTTCGATCGACTGGTATAGAAAACCGATACGTTCAGGAAGATATATTAATTATCATTCATATCATCCACGCAACACAAAAATTAACTTGATCAAACAGATGAAAAGTAGAGTTCTTCAAATTTCAGATCAAAAGTTCCACCAAAAAAATCTAAAAATATTGTATAATCTTTTTCACGAAAACTCATATCCTCCATATCTTCTGAAACGAATATTATATAATACATTTGACAGAAATTCTGACATTACTGATAATATATCACAAAATATTAGAACTGGCAATATTAACCCACCAATTTATTTGTCTTTACCATATATAAAAACAGTCACACCTAAACTTTCAGGAATCTTTAAGAAACAATATCAAAATTGCAAACAAACAACACCTCACAATCAAATCAATTTTCAGTAAAATCAAAGATAAAACACCGATAAATAAATTAACTAACATAGTTTATGAAATTCCTTGCTTGAACTGTGATAAAAAATACATTGGTCCTACTAAAAGGACATTAACCAATCGAATTTCCTCTCACAAAAGCGATAGTAAATTGTATCCTGATAGATGTGCCCTCGCTGAACACGCATTTTATGAAGACCATTCAATTGATTATCAATCAGCCAAAGTATTAATCACAGAAAATAATTATAAAAAACGTCTATTTTTAGAAACCGCATTTATTTCACAAGAAAATAATTGCATTAATAAAAAAACAGACCTGAATAACCTTAGTGTGATGTATGCCTACCTCTTAGATTTTGAAAAACAATCTTTACAAAATTCAAATTCCAATCAAAATTAACTTTATTCGAATAGACCTTTATAGATAAAAAATTTTGTTTAATGTCATATTGAATGTCATATTGTTTTTTGAGTTTAATTTGTAATGAACGTTTATGTCAATTATAAAATTTTATTTTTATCTATTTTTACAATTATACCGACATCCTCGTTTAAATAATGTAAGTAAATTTTAACATTAATTTATTTTATAATTTGACCATCCTAATAATTTTCAGTCCTTGAGAATGAATATGTTATATTCGAAAGCTTGGAATATATTTTAAAAAGAGTACTCTCTGGTATTTTATTGCCACATCCCCACATGAATCGTCTTCTATATATATATATATATATATATATATATATATATATATGACCCGGTTTTCCTTTCTTGTAATATTTTAGCCTTGAAAATGGAAGCAAAGATTTCCGAAAGCTTGGTAATGTATAAAAGAGTTCACTTTAGTAAGTAATATATTTTGTGTTTTTTGGCTGCTTTCCCCGTGAATGAAAGAAAGAATTTTTTTACTTAAAAAGATTTCTTTCTTAATTTTATATATATATATTGTAACGAGTTATTTTTTTTGCAAGTTTAATTTTTATTTTTTTCCGTAATATATTTTATTTTACCACTAGGGTGTATATAACTCGTTACTTTACAACCCTTTCTTCTACCGCATTCATTTTTTTTCGTTATTACCGTTGTATATTTTAGTATAAGTCCGAGTTACGCAAATCCAAATTCTACTATACACAATTCATTCATTTCCGATATTTAAATTTTTCAACTGAAGGGACGCCCGGTATATACACCATTTTAATTGAAGCCGGAGCCGTTCAGTATAGGTACATTTTTTTTGTTGTAAGTAGATAAATTTCACGTTTAATTCCCTCACCACAACTACGGCCGAAAAATGTAACTAGAATTTTGGATATAAATTCGCTCTCAATCAATTATTGTCTCTGATTGATTCGCGCTCTGATTAATTCCGGCTCTAATTTAGTCTTTCGTGATTCTCCGCTCAACTTTCTTCCGAAAAACCGTAATGTGAAAATTTAGTGTATTCCGATTGTGTGTGTAAGCTGTATTTTATAAGGTAAATCATTTTTACAAATAAACTGTGTATTCGAAACTTTCCGTACCGCCGCTTAATATTAAATTGTTAAATGTATGGTTTTGAAAATTTTCCGACCGGCTATTTTTTTTCTCTTTTGTTGATGAATTGAAATTGGGTTTTTTTTATTTGTTTCTTTTATATGGAAATAAAGATTTGTGAACTGTAATTTGATTTCGAATTTTATTTACAGCGTTTATTAAATAGTAAGTAACTGATATACATTATTAGTGGATTCTCGAATTATTTTATGCTTTCGGTTCTCAGTAGTTTTATATTAAATTGATATCCAAGTGGATTATAATATTTTAATTTTATGCTAGTACAAATATTTTTTCTCTGTGTGTCGATAGCTGGGTACCGTTTAACTCGTGGAGAAAATTTTTTGTTGGAATAATAGTTACCGGCTCTATTTAGATTCAACGGTTAATCAGACTTGGACTAGGCTTAGCCACAATTTGTTTGATTTCCCGGCAGATCTAATTCGTTCTTATTATTATTATTTTTTTTTCTTGGGAATAATTGTTACCGGCTTTATTTAGATTCAAGGGTTAATCAGACTTGGAAGAGGCTTAGCCACAATTTGTTTGATTTCCCGGCAGATCTAATTCGTTCTTGAATTTTATTTTTTTTCGGAATAATAGTTACCGGTTTCCTTTAGATTCAAGGGTTAATCAGACTTGGAAGAGGCTTAGCCACAATTTGTTTGATTTCCCGGCATATCTAAATCGTTCTTTTCCCGTTTCGTAGAATCATTATTTATATTTTGTTTTTTTCTTATTGTCGGAATAATAGTTGCCGGTTTCATTTGGATTCAAGGGTTAATCAGACTTGGAAGAGGCTTAGCCACAATTTGTCTGATTACCCGGCAGATCTAAATCGTGCATTAGGGCCCCCGTTAAATCCGGTAGATTTGAACCGTATTTGATAACCTGACCGTTATGTCCGTCAAAGTACCAAGTATATGGTAAAAATAGCTTATTTCCTTTTCCCTGTTAATTTGCTTGTCACTAAAGAATTATTCATAAAATAGACCACAGAGTATTAATAGACTAAAAGTTTCTTTTTGATTATTTTGTTATATACCGACCTATTGTGTGATCGTAGGTATACCCTAAACCGTAGGTAGTATACAATTCTGCTGAACCCCTGTTTCCTTCATTAACCCGTGATTTATAAATCGGAGAATCCATATTTGATTGTAATTAGGTAAATAAAGTTAATTCAACAAGACCCCTGGAATTTTCCGTAACCTCCATCTGAGGCTATCTGGAACTCTTGACGCTAAGGGTCAAGGGGCCGTGAAGCAAACCACGTTAATAATCTGGCGCCCGAGATTTAAAACCCGAATTTTGCATCAAGGGTGTCCATAGTGACGTGTTCTTGTGGCAGGAGCCACGTGTAAGAAGGTAAGCACGTTACAAAATGGCGCCCGAGCAGGGACTTGATTGTTGATTACAGTAGAATCAGTTTAATACCGTTTACCATTTTTTTTAGCGTTTATTTGTGCTTGGACCGTTTAAGTCTGTTTTGACTATTTTCTGCCGTATTTTTTTTTGTTAGAGCAGGGACTTGATTGTTGATTACTGTAGGATCAGTTTAATACCGTTTTCAATTTTTTTTTTAAGCGTTTTTTTCGCTTGGACCGGTTAAGTCTGTGTTGACTGTTTTTACCGTATTATTGCAGAGAGTTGATTATTGATTAGAGCAGGAACCGTTATTCCGTTTCCGGTATTTTACCGTATTGTTGAAGAGACCTGATTGTTGGTTATAGTAGGAACTGTTTTATACCATTTGCAATTTTTTTTTGTATCTTGTTGCTTGTACCGTTTTATTCCGTTTTGACGGTTTATTTTCTTTCGTATTTTATAAGAAAGGGCCGTTGATTGTTTGCTTAAGAAGGGACCGTATTCCGTTTACGATTTTTTTTTCATTCCGGATTGTTGAGAAGACCACCGACTCGATGATTGAGAGTAGCCTGTGGACATTTTGTTTAAATGGACCGTTTTGCCTGTCCCTGATCGTTTTCCTATGATATTTACGAAGATTTTTCTTTCCGCTTGAGTTTAAAAGCTTGTCAGAAGGGATTGCTGAGCCTAGTGCCAAAAGGCCAATTTCGAGAAGACATATTTCTCCACGACCAGTTTTTGACCGATCCGATACCGTAACCGTTTCGACCGTTATGGCCAACCCTCCGCTAAATGTACACGACTGGAAAGTGTGCTTCGGAAACCGAGGAGACCCGGCCGCCTTCATTGAAAGAATTGAAGAAATCTGCACCGCAAAGAATATTCGAAAAGATAATTTTCTTCCGGTACTACCCGAATTACTGACCGGTGAGCCCGCACTATGGTACCGGAATAACCGCAGCCGATATACCAGCTGGACCGATTTTGAAACAGATTTCCGAATTTTCTTCTATCCCGTTAAGTACGAAGTTGACTTAGAAGCCGAGATAGGCCGTCGTCTACAAAGAAGGAATGAGTCTGCCGCCACATACATCACCGAACTCTAGAGTTTGATGCGAAGATATGGAAAGCTAACTCCCGAACAGTAGTTATCATGGCTGTACCGTAACCTGTTGCCCGAATTTGGTCTGCAAATTCGAAAAGGGGACTTTCATGATTTTTCCACATTTTGTCAGGTGGTCAGGGAATATGAGCTCCTCAGGAAGGAACTCTAGTCTGTACCCAACCTCAGTGGACCGATCCGGGGACCAAATCCCCGTCCGCAGCCAATAAGTTCGCCGAGATATGGACCTTCGCACAACACGATGCCTGGGCCATCCAGAGAGCCCATCGCCGGTCACAGCCAACCGTCACCGACCGATACTTCTCGCCGTCCGCCGTCTGATACTACCCAGCAACCTTCAGGACAATCTTCCCGTCAACTCATCTGTTTCCGTTGTGGTGAGTCTGGACATTATAGGAACAACTGTCAAAACCCGCCGAAAATATTCTGTTCTCGTTGCCAGGAGGAAGGAGTATTTTCCCGAGAATGTTCCTGCAGGAAGCAGGAAAACTAAAACGAAGCTGTACCGAGGAGAGGCCGACACAGCTTCCGCAAATCTTTGCCTCTCACACCGAACCTCCAGCAGAAATGAACGACCCCCGACCGGACATAGACGTCAAAATAGAAAATCATATGTTTAGAGCATTATTGGATACCGGAGCAGCAAAGTCGTATATTGGTGATCAAGTAGCTAAGGCTTTTTCCCAAAGAAAGCAAACTACCTCCCGTCAAGCTACGAAGGCCCGTTTAGCTAATGGAAATCTAGTCTCCATCACCGACATATATGAGCTGAAATGGAAAATCAATGACGTCACAATGGAGGATTCGTTGGAGCATTTCCCTGGGCTGATAACCGACATTGTATTAGGACATGATGTCCTCCGAAAGTATAATTTCCGGCTGGAGTTAGGAACCGGAGAAACATACGTGAATGATGAGTTAGTGAGGCGTTCTCAATTGGCCAGTCCTGTTGGAATATTGGAGGCCGTGAACCGGCCTATGAAAGAAGTCAATTCCGCTGTACCGATAATATGTAGAGAAGAAAATACCCTTCGTCTTAGGGAAGACCGCCGTTCTGTAAATAGGGGTTGACAAAGAGCAGTCCGTTCTTGAAGTCTCTGCGTCCTCCCTGGAGTTAGGGGTCGACAAGGAGCAAATTGTTTCCGAAGTCTCTGCGTCCTCCCTGGAGTTAGGGGTCGACAAGGAGCAAATTCGTTCCGAAGTCTCTGCGTCTTCCCTGGTGTTAGGGTTTGACAAGGAGCAAACCGTTTCTGTAATATCTGCGTTTTCCCTGGATGATTTAGGGGATGACGAGGAGTATGATTGGATAGGATGTCCGTTGGAAACCATCATTCCGGTTACAGAAAGAAATTTATCGAAAGAACAGACAGACAGACTAAACATTTTCCTAGACCAAGAATTACCGAAATTTGGATCCTTGCGATGTCCAACTACGCTAGTTGAGCATGAAATCCGTTTGCTGCAACCACGCCCGATCAAATACCGACCCCAGAATCCGAAAATGCAGGAAATCTGCAATGCTGAAATAGACGCCATGTTAGCAGAGGGAGTGATCGAACCCTCTACAAGTCCGTGGAGCTCTCCAATAGTCATTGTAAAGAAGAAAAGATGGGAAAAACCGTTTCTGTATCGACTTTCGAAAAGTCAACGAGGTAACAATGAAGGATGCTTACCCTCTTCCGTTTATTAATGCTATACTGGATAAACTGCGAAAAGCCAAGTACATTTCCAGTTTGGATTTGAAGAGTGGGTACTGGCAAGTTCCGTTAACCCCCGAAAGTAAACCCATTACCGCCTTTACGGCACCGGGACGTGGATTGTTTCAATTCACGGTTCTTCCGTTTGGTTTACATTCCGCACCCGCTACATTCCAGAGACTGGTTGATCGACTAATAGGCCCAGAGCTGGATCCATATGCATTCGCTTATCTGGATGACATTATCGTTCTGGGGGAAACGTTCGATCAACATCTGGAAAATCTGTCCGAAGTGTTCCGCCGATTACGAGGAGCACGGCTAAAACTCAACCCGGAGAAATGTCATTTCTGTTTACCGTCAATGAAATACTTAGGACATGTTATTACTGGAGATGGAATCCGTACCGATCCAGAAAAGGTCGAAAGTATCATAAAATTTGCAGCCCCAAGAAATATCCGAGAACTGAGAAGATTCTTGGGAGTGGCATCCTGGTATAGGAGGTTTGTACCATCGTTTTCAGAAAAGGTAGCTCCGTTAACGAAATTACTCCGCAAATCTCAGCGATGGAAGTGGGCTGAAGAACAAGAAGCTGCTTTCGCTAAGATCAAAACCTGTCTGTCAGAAGCACCCGTTTTGAGCTGTCCTGATTTTACCGTACGTAAACGGTACAAACCGATGCCTCAGAATATGGTCTGGGAATAGCCCTTACCCAGCAGAAGGACGGCCACGAGCACGTAGTGGCGTATGCAAGTTGCACCCTGAGTCCTACCGAGAAAAATTACTCCGTAACCGAAAAAGAATGTCTTGCCATTGTTTGGGGGATTGAAAAGATGCGTCCTTATTTAGAGGGCTACCATTTCACGGTTGTTACCGATCATCAATCTCTTAGATGGCTGAATTCCATATCTAGTCCGTAAGGACGTTTAGCAAGGTGAAGTATTTTTCTACAACAGTATGATTTCGAGATACAGTACCCTAAAGGTGCTCTAAATCGTGTGGCCGACGCTTTGTCAAGAAACCCGCTACCAATGACCGCCGAGACCGACTCACCGTCCGCAATCTGTTTGACCGATGTAACCGCCGAATGTTCGTGGTACCGGAACAGGAAGGAAGAGGTCCTGAAGGATCCAGAGAAGTTTCCGGACTACTGCATAAAAGAAGACCGTCTATACCGTCATTTTTGGGACATAAGCGATTTCAGAGAGCCAGAAATGTCCGACCCTTGGAAACTGTGCATAGCAAAGCCCGACCGAACCCGAATCCTGCAAGAAAACCATGATGCTCCAAACGCTGGACACCTAGGAATTGCTAAAACCATCACCCGGACTGCAAAACTGTACTAGTGGCCAGGAATGTTCAGGGACATCACCAAATACGTGAGGAGGTGTCTGCAATGTCAAAAGTACAAACCGTCGCAACAAAGCTCCCAGGGAAGATGCAACCGTCATCGAATCGGCAACCATGGCAAACCGTTAGTTCCGATATAATTGGACCGTTACCCAGAAGTAAGAAAGGGAACTGTTACATCATTATGTTCCAAGACCGATTCACTAAATGGGTACAGTGTAAACCGTTAAGGAATGCACTGCCAGTAGCATAAGTACTGCCTTATACGAGGAAATATTGACGATATTTGGATGCCCCCGTACCGTAATGACCGACAATGGAACTCAGTATGCCAGCAAGGTGTTCAAGGATATGCTGACTGGGTTAGGAATCCGACACCGTTTCACTCCGCCGTATACACCGCAAGCAAATCCAGTAGAACGAGCCAACCGCACCCTGAAGACAATAATTGCGCAATACTGCGAAGCGGATCACCGAGACTGGGATGTAAGGTTGCCGGACTTGAAGTTTGCAATGAATAATTCAAGACACGACTCGAATGGATTCACACCTGCCTTCCTAAATTTTGGGAGAGAACCCGAGACACCGAAATCCTTCAAAAGAGAGGCTGAAAAGGACACCGAGAAAAGTCCGGAAGAAGACGCCGGATTGGACGACCCTACCGAAGAAGACCCGAAGCCGCATCTCTTGCGAGTAGAGAAACTGCAAGATTGCTTCGACCTAGTCCGTCTGCACCTGTCCCGAGCGTTTACCAGTCAATGTCGTAACTATAATCTGCGCCGTAGAGACTGGAAGTGCACTATCGGAGACAAAGTTATGAAAAAGGATCATACACTATCCTCTGCCGTTGATCACGTCGCCGCGAAACTCGCTCCGAAATATTCCGGGCCGTACGAAGTCGTACGTGTTATTTCTCCAGTTGTATATGACTTACGAGATGGAAAAGGAAAGCGGTATAATCGTATACATGTGAAAGACTTAAAACCCGCCATTGACTGAACATTTTATTTTGCTTCCGTTGTGGACAAATGGACCGAACGACCCCGCACCGCACTGGAAGTATCCAGACGCTGCTCCAAGTCATACCGAAGACAGTCGTACCGTGGAAGAGGATCGCCCCATCCAGACCAATCAACCAGACGCCGACGTTCCAGGCTGTGAGACGCTACACCCTGGATCACAGTTTTGTTTTCTCACCTTTTTTATAGTTAGGTATAAGGTGGTGTTTAAAAAAAAATGTAATGTCCGAAAGTTGCACTTTCGCTCATTCATTTTTTTTACCGAAGTAAAGGGGGTGTGTAAGGAGTTATTTTTTTTGCAAGTTTAATTTTTATTTTTTTCCGTAATATATTTTCTCTACTCCTGTTTTATACTTATTAAAAGACTAAAATCTGTATCATAATGATATTCCTTATGATACAAATTTTCATTATGATACAGATTTTTAAGCCAATAGGAATGCGACATTCGCACAATATTTAATATAGCCATGGATTCCTGGTTGACATTTCTGAAATTAATTATATTAGGTGACACTTAATTTGACCGCTGTCAAATAATTTTGATTTTCAAAAGTAACTATATATGATAATTATTAATTAAATAATTCTTATTAATCGGAGTAGAAAAAATATTGTATGCAACTTTCATGTAATGGCCATTAATACACTCGCATATTATATACGAAACTCGCCTGCGGCTCGTTTCGTATCCTTTAACATGCTCGTGTCTTAATGGCTATCATTACATGATCGTTGCATAAAATACTATTATTTTACCACTAGGGTGTATATAACTCGTTACTTTACAACCCTTTCTTCTACCGCATTGATTTTTTTCCGTTATTACCGTTGTATATTTTAGTATAAGTCCGAGTTACGCAAATCCAAATTCTACTATACACAATTTATTCAACTGAAGGGACGCCATTTTAATTAAAGCCGGAGCCGTTCAGTATAGGTACAACTTTTTTGTTGTAAGTAGATAAATTTCACGTTTAATGCCCTCACCACAACTACAGCCGAAAAATGTAACTAGAATTTTGGATATAAATTCGCTCTCAATGGGTGTATATAACTCGTTACTTTACAACCCTTTCTTCTACCGCATTCATTTTTTTTCGTTATTACCGTTGTATATTTTAGTATAAGTCCGAGTTACGCAAATCCAAATTCTACTATACACAATTTATTCATTTCCGATATTTAAATTTTTCAACTGAAGGGACGCCCGGTATATACACCATTTTAATTGAAGCCGGAGCCGTTCAGTATAGGTACATTTTTTTTGTTGTAAGTAGATAAATTTCACGTTTAATTCCCTCACCACAACTACGGCCGAAAAATGTAACTAGAATTTTGGATATAAATTCGCTCTCAATCAATTATTGTCTCTGATTCATTAGCGCTCTGATTCATTCCGGCTCTAAATTAGTCTTTCGTGATTCTCCGCTCAACTTTCTTCCGAAAACCGAAAAACCGTAGTGTGAAAATTAAGTGTATTCCGATTGTGTGTGTAAGCTGTATTTTATGAGGTAAATCATTTTTATAAATAAACTGTGTATTCGAAACTTTCCGTACCGCCGCTTAATATTAAATTGTTAAATGTATGGTTTTGAAAATTTTCCGACCGGCTATTTATTTTCTCTTTTGTTGATGAATTGAAATTGGGTTTTTTTTTTATTTGTTTCTTTTATATGGAAATAAAGATTTGTGAACTGTAATTTGATTTCGAATTTTATTTACAGCGTTTATTAAATAGTAAGTAACTGATATAAATTATTAGTGGATTCTCGAATTATTTTATGCTTTCGGTTCTCAGTAGTTTTATATTAAATTGATATCCAAGTGGATTATAATATTTTAATTTTATGCTAGTACAAATATTTTTACTCTGTGTGTCGATAGCTGGGTACCGTTCAACTCGTGGAGAAAATTTTTTGTTGGAATAATAGTTACCGGCTTTATTTAGATTCAAGGGTTAATCAGACTTGGAAGAGGCTTAGCCACAATTTGTTTGATTTCCCGGCAGATCTAATTCGTTCTAAAAATTTTTTTTTTTTGGGGAATAATAGTTACTGGCTTTATTTAGATTCAAGGGTTATTCAGACTTGGAAGAGGCTTAGCCACAATTTGTTTGATTTCCCGGCAGATCTAATTAGTTCTTAAATTTTATTTTTTTCGGAATAATTGTTACCGGCTTTATTTAGATTCAAGGGTTAATCAGACTTGGAAGAGGCTTAGCCACAATTTGTTTGATTTCCCGGCAGATCTAATTCGTTCTTGAATTTTATTTTTTTTCGGAATAATAGTTACCGGTTTCCTTTAGATTCAAGGGTTAATCAGACTTGTAAGAGGCTTAGCCACAATTTGTTTGATTTCCCGGCAGATCTAAATCGTTTATTTCCCGTTTCGTAGAATCATTATTTATATTTTGTTTTTTTCTTATTGTCGGAATAATAGTTGCCGGTTTCATTTGGATTCAAGGGTTAATCAGACTTGGAAGAGGCTTAGCCACAATTTGTCTGATTACCCTGCAGATCTAAATCGTGCATTAGGGCCCCCGTTAAATCCGGTAGATTTGAACCGTATTTGATAACCTGACCGTTATGTCCGTCAAAGTACCAAGTATACGGTAAATATAGCTTATTTTCTTTTCCCTGTTAATTTGCTTGTCACTAAAGAATTATTCATAAAATAGACCACAGAGTATTAATAGACTAAAAGTTTCTTTTTGATTATTTTGTTATATACCGACCTATTGTGTGATCGTAGGTATACCCTAAACCGTAGGTAGTATACAATTCTGCTGAACCCCTGTTTCCTTCATTAACCCGTGATTTATAAATCGGAGAATCCATATTTGATTGTAATTAGGTAAATAAAGTTAATTCAACAAGACCCCTGGAATTTTCCGTAACCTCCATCTGAGGCTATCTGGAACTCTTGACGCTAAGGGTCAAGGGGCCGTGGAGCAAACCACGTTAATAATCTGGCGCCCGAAATTTAAAACCCGAATTTTGCATCAAGGGTGTCCATAGTGACATGTTCTTGTGGCAGGAGCCACGTGTAAGAAGGTAGGCACGTTACAATATATATAAATGACTACATTTTAAAGAATAACTGGAACGCTTACCTAACAGGGTCTTTTGAAAATCCAAACATAGATATACCTTCTCCTGTTCCTGAGTGACATCCCTGAACAGCACAAGTTATTCTTCCCATAGCTTCAATTAATTATCAGTGAACACTTTACTTTCCACAAGTAATATTTTTCGAAACAACAGACAAAGTAAAAATTATACACAAAAATACTTTCTGTAAACAAGTTTCTTATTATAAAAATGGTGATTTTCAGACATGCGCATACAAAAAATGTTGGAAGCTTCGCTTCTTGTTAGTGGTGTATTCTTTGGCGATAGTAGTACAATAGGAATGATGACTGATTTTGAAAAACAGCTCCATGGAGTTTGCACGCATAAGCTTTATAAAAAGGAATGTTAATCACACTGCAATGTAAAAATGAGTGACTTGTGTAGAATATCTGTAATCCAAATCATTCTTTCAGTTATTCTTAGAGACTGTCATCATGCCTATTTGAGCGGTAAATTTAAACGGGCAGAAGGGAAACAGCTTGTGAAAACGGTTGATAGTATTTGTGTATATGTAAATATGAGAATCGTATGTGTATTATATCGATGGGTACAGTCTGTGACGGAAGCTATGGCACATTATACTACAAGTCCCTCTACCAAAACCAAAACTTGTCGACGATATTGTACCATGACCACTTCTTTATTAATTTCAACTGATAAATCCTTATATACTAATAACTTATCTTCAAAATCTATTCATCAACGTGCTTAGTGGTCAGTACATTCGATTGTTCACTATTCACCGGGCACTAAGCTCTACTTTTTTTACAAAAAACCACATAAGCTCATGTGGTTTGGTTTCTATTCAATTCTTTAACAATGGTAATCCAGAAGCTAAAGAGCTTTAGCGATGTCATGAAGGAGAAGTCGGTCCTTATGCTTCTTTGCAAACATTTTAGCAGTTGGTATTCCTAGCTCTCCGTGAATGTAAATATTTCTTACATACCATAAAGCGTTAACCATTGGGACAAATCCATAGTTCCATACCATATAATCAAAGAAGCTTAAGCACTAGGCTATAAATTAGAATTTTCTTCTGTAGATACAAATTTGAGCCCTGGTTGGCTTTCCTCTTTTTGAACTTTTTGTAAGGCGGGAGGCATATCGAACAATGTTCGGAAAGGGACACACCTATACAACTGGGACTGGATAAACCCATATATCTAATGAGTTTGGATAGCATAACACCGGAGAATATATTCACTGAGCGAGTGAATATCATCATCCCATCTGAGGAACAGGTGATGCATTTTCCAGGAAACGTCGTCTGCTTCACTGATGGTTCTAAAACAAACCATGGAACTGGGGCAGGTGTAAACGGACCTAGAAAGAGAATGTTTTTCAGCCTTGACGATATACGTCTGTGTTTCAAGCAGAGACGATTGCCGCTAGGGCCTTTATTATTGAAAACATCAGAAGAGGATATGCCCAAAAAAAAATTCAATATGTACTGGCAGCCCAGGCTCTGCTTAAAAAAATCACGAAACTTCTGGAATGGAAGTAGAAATATGAGATTTAGTTCAAGTGCCTGCCTACACGTATGAAATAATGAAAATGCCATTTATTTCTATTTGTGAAGGATAATTTATACTTATTATCTCTAAAAAAATTCCTGCAACTATTGAGGTACAAGGCATGATAAAACACTTTATCAGAATTTGAATAAAGTGATGTCTTTAGTGAAAATAATATTTCACAATCTAATGATATAGCTGTACATACAAAAGTCCTCTCTGTTCCACAACACGGCGTAAAATAAGATGCTTGAGTCCAAAGTAAATTACGCGACTCAAAAACTCACAATATAACGCCCGTTTGTCCTCAGCCTAGAGATACTTTTTTGGTAGAACAGTTTGAACGAATTTGGAAGAGAACACAGGTATGCAGAAGGGGTAACATAAAATATACCCACTAGTAACTGTGACGTAGGTCCAGTGATGTTCACCAGAAGCTTGTGCGCTTATATCGATAATATTGTATTATTTTTCTTATTTACTTGAATAATTTTTTCGGGTGGGATAAAATTATACACACTACTATGGCTAACAACTATTGATTGATTTATAGAAACACACACTGTATTAAACTTAATTTACGAGTATATACACACTTTACTTAATGTCTACTAATTTAGTACAATAGTTCTAATTTATTTTTACCACTCGATTATTACACTATTTATCTTCTCTTCTTCAGTCACTGTCTTTCTGTGAACTAACTCTGTACTGTTTTGTTAACTTTTTTTAGTAACTGTGCTTACTAACTATTAACTCACTCAAAAACTCGCGTTTATAATATAGTCTTTATCAATTCTCGAAAATTCTTGAATTTTCCAAGCTTCTCACATGCGTAAACAAAGCGACTTTCCTAGAATGTTCTAGAAAGCGCATTCGCCAAAATTTAGAGTTGAGTAACAGGGCCGGCTTTGAGTTGGTGAATTCGTAACAATATGGATAAGGTCTACTGGAAATACCAAGTCTTGAGTATTACTCATTCAAATTAACGGTTGTTCATTTAAAAAAAATTGGGCGTGCCTCCAAAAGCGACAGACCCCACCAAGCGAGATTTTTGTGACCTTCGATATATCGGTCAGCATATGGATGCTTCATTACAGCAGTTCAACTAAGATCGATAAAAATTTACCGGGCTACTTCTTATTCAACATATTACGTCTTATTTGACCATACTATTCTCCAGTTGTGTATCTACATTATTAATATCATGGTGTTAATAATGCCAGTTCGTTATATTACTAATACATAAAATGAGAGTTCAATTACTACAATTATTATTAAGACATCATTTTTATTGCGGATAACGTACACATTACTTAAAAAAACTATAAATGAAGATCTTGTAGATAATATTGTATAATCAAGTTAATAACACTTTTCTGCACTTAAACAAAAAGGTCAACAAAAGGTCAATATTCTGCGTAATTTGTGTGGCGTTCCAAATAATATAAAGACAGCTCTTTCGGTCAAATTAGATAAAACCTTACAATTTCTTAAATCGTTTAATATTTGGAAGCTCTAGACCTTATTTTATATTTCTCCAAGATGGTTGTTGGGACTTTAGTGTAACCATAGTAATATTTTTTGTGATAGTTTTGAAGTCAGTTGTCAAATAAAATATAAAAGGGCTGTCGTAGCATTATTCTCTCTATTAATAGAATATTAATAAACTTAGACCCAAATCCCACAAATTACATTATTGGCATCCCTGGTGGGGAATTTAGGGTTCTGGAAATAATTCAAAACGGTTGAAGCTTGGGATTAAATAAATGAAAATGCAAAGCCTCAAGCTAGATAGAGAAACAATTAAGTGGTCACTACAAAAGGTTTTTAAGAAAATAGAAGAGGTGGATCCAAACGATGAAGAACGCATCCAGCGATTCCTGCAACAAGTTATGGATAAAGCAGAACGCGCGTTTGCGTTGAATAGCAGCATTGAAGAGATAATAATCATTGAAGAAGAAAACAGAAAGTGAAGAAATAGATAATCTATAACACTTGTTACAAAGGGATGTTAAAGGATATAGAAGGGTGAAAATAAAGATATCAAACACCCTTTGAATATCTCAGGGTTAAGGAAGGGGTTCTTAAGGGGGACAAATAGAACTATCGCGTTATGTAAAGCCTGTTCAGAGTTATAAGAAAGTAAATTAAGCGGATTATTGAAGGGTAAGTATTAACTAACAATGACATGAAATTTATTACCCGATTTTCGTAGTTTTAGAGCAGGTAGGCTATGGTCCGTACCCATTTAAAATCTTTATCCTATACTTTATCGAATGATAATTCATTTTGTTTGTCATTTTACCTTGTTTCAGAATAGAAGGATAAGTAAGTTGGGTGAGTTTCGAATGAAAGGTAGGTAGGTAGTAATTACTTAAACGTCTGTATAAATGTCCTTGGCGGTTATTTTTAAACTTAGTAACTATTGATACTTCTTGTTGTGTTCGTGTGTTATAGAGCTTATTGTGGTCGATCGTGTGATAGTTATGGAAAATATGGAGCTTAGTGTATATCAGCCAGTTACCCCGTCGAAAAGTAGAAAACACCTTTTTATTTCTGCCAAGGAAATTATTTACAACGTTTATTCAACTCTTATGGATTGTGGTAATGTCAGTAAGCAGGCAGCAATAGAAGAAACGACGGCACTGACGAGAACTCCAGCATCAACTGTATGGAGAATTGTGAATAATCCAATTTCAACGAGAAAGAAGAGAAAATATGCTGGAACTTTCGCGAAGATCGATGGAGGTGACCAAGACGTAATCCGACGTAAAATCTACACGTTGTATGAGGAACAAAGTGTGCCGACATTAGATAATTTGATGAACAGGCTAGAAAAAGATGAAACTGGAATACAATGCCGCAGAACAACGCTATGGAAGTGCCTTCAACAAATGGGTTTTAGATTCAAGAAAATAGACAAAAAGCGCGTTTTAATGGAGTCCAGTAGAATTCAAGGATGGCGACTGGACTACTTACAAAAAATCAGGTTGTTCAGAGAGCAGCAGAGGCCGATTATCTATTTGGATGAAACCTGGTGCGACACATACGATACTCCAGCAAAAGGATGGATTGACTCTAGTGGTAAATGTAAAACGAAGGCACCATCAAACAAAGGTAAAATAATAACAATTTTGCATGCTGGATCCAAAGACGGATGGATTCCCAATGCACTTTCATTATCGGCGAAGAATATAAAAGATTCTTCATTGGATTATCATGAGGACACCAGTGCTGATTTGTTTGAGGATTGGTTTAAAAATAGACTCATTCCAAATATACCATCGAATAGCGTTATTGTCATGGACAACGCAAGCTACCATAGCAGGCAGTTGATTAAAACTCCTTCCTCAAATGATACAATGCTGACTATTCAAAAACTACATGTATGATATACAATACAATGATATTTATTTCGACGAAGATTACACCAAACAGCAGTTGTTAGAAGTTCTGAAAAGTTTGGATATCAAAAAGGAATACGTTTGTGATAATTATGCGCAGGATTTGGGACATACAGTTTTAAGGCTTCCACCTTACCATTGCATCTTTAATCCTATTGAACATATGTGGAATCAATTGAAATCTGCTATTCGTCGAAATAATCTTTGCCCCACTATTAATACCACTGTACTAAAACTAATAGAAACCGAAGTTTTCAATATCCCTGTAGAAAGTTGGGTAAACTCCGTGTTTCATATTGAAAAAGTGGAAAAATCATATATCCATATTGCAAATAATATAGAATTAATCATAAGAACCGATGACGACAGCGATAGTGATTTAGATATATTAAGTGAATGAACATTATTTAATATTTTAATTGTATATTATATATTATAATTAATGTTCATTAAGTGTCACTATGAAAATAAAATATATTCACACTAACCAAAATAATCAATATTCTGACAAAAAAATACTACGCATACTTTGTGCAAGCGACTAAGTACGGTCCTGGTCGGTCATATTTCAATTTCATCTTTTCAGGGGGTACTTCCTAATAGGATTCAGTCAGTCACTTTCTTATATCTATGAACAGGCTTTAGATAATATGTGGTTTAAAAATATTATCGATCGACCTTCCAGGTGGTAGGCCATACAGATTACAAGTATGTAAATGTAAAATGAAGTTACTGAAAAACGTGGTTTCTCTATGGTGAAAACCACCGATATAATTTAACTTAAAATATCACAGTTGAATGGTGACGTGTGTCTAAAATGATGGCCACGTGCAAATTTTAGAGAAGGTTAGATGGATATAATAATTAAAATATACATGAAATTATAGAAATTAATCCGAAGTATGCATACCCAGGTTTCACAATTAATATCTCGTGTATACACAGATTACTGAAGGTAAATATTACAAAAAAAGTATAAATGTGCAATTAAAATCCTGGTAAATTTATTCTTGGTAGAATATGAAGTTGCCGGAGAGAAGTCCTAGGGATTTACTTAAATCTATGTTACCTGGAATAACCACTTGCCAAAGGTTAGGACGTGTAGGGGTAGAACACCATGAGTATAGTCCTCGCACGGGGAGTTCGGGGTAACAGCTGTCCTACGATAATCCAGGGGTCGTCAACGAGGTGAGAACCAGTCGAATCCCACAATAGTATTCAAGTCCGTAGAGTTAAAGTTGAAATTGAAAGATGGAAGTGAAATTGACAGATGAAGTTGAAATTGAAGTTGAAAATGAATATGAAGGCCTGAAATAGAAATAAACGTAAGTAAATGATATTGAGCCAGTATTCAGAATATAATCTCATCGAAGTGAGTGGTCGACAAACTTACTGTTGCGAGGTCACCATCTCAAAGCCGGCCCTGTTCCACGAGTGTAAATTTTGGTGGCTGCGCTCCCCTTGCGTTAAAATGTAATCGAACATTCTGGAACGGTTTCGTTCGCGCGTAGCCCGAGCGCCGAAGGCACTAAAGTGTTCCAGAACCGATAAGGACTATATATATACGCGGGTTTTCGAGTGCGTAACAGTTAGTTAGCTAGTTCGAAACAATTAGTGAAACGAGTACAGTACAGTTAGTTCTGAAAAATTAGTGAATTAAATAGTGCAGATAAATAGGGTAATATCCAAGTAGTGAAAATAAATTAGAGCTAATATACCGAGTGTAAATAAATTAGTAGACATTGAGCATAGTGTGTATATAAATTAAGTCTAATACAGTCTGTGTGTTTCTTTGAATAAATAGATAGTAATTAGCCGTAGTGTGTATAATTTTATCCCACCGATAAAAACTGTTTAAATAAATAACAAAAACATTACATTACCGTTGATGGTGGGTGGCCTTTAAGTGGAACAAGACAAGTTGAGGTAATTACAATTTATTTTAAAGGATAAATCCAACCCACTGGTTGAGTTTCCAGTTCCAAGGAACCTTAGAAACTTTCCCTTTTAAAACTTTTTGTAAATTACAAAAAATCCGTTGAATTAACGTTATGGGCTCTTCGCTAGTATCCAAAAAGCAAAATGAGAGGATATCTCTCTTCCCTTGTTCACAACCTGTCTTGAATGGTTGGTTCTTTTTCCTTACCAGTAGCTTCTAAGAGTTCAAAAGATATGCTGATGTGAATTTACAAAGATGGAAAAGGATAAAGAATGTAATGAATTTGTACAACTACCACTTTGTTAATGAATGATTGATTATCAGTCACATCTGATTATCAATCAATCAAGTTTATCTCCTTGGTCTGACAGATGTCAATTTAATCTAGATGATACAAATGTAAACATTGGAACCTTTGAGATATATATTGTATTTTTACAACTAAATACCTTATATTCTGAAACTGATATTGCTCGCAATCACTACCCCTGGTTGCCTTTGGCTTTCCTCTTTTTGAACTTTTTGTAAGGCGGGAGGCATATCGAACAATGTTCGGAAAGGGACACACCTATACAACTGGGACTGGATAAACCCATATATCTAATGAGTTTGGATAGCATAACACCGGAGAATATATTCACTGAGCGAGTGAATATCATCATCCCATCTGAGGAACAGGTGATGCATTTTCCAGGAAACGTCGTCTGCTTCACTGATGGTTCTAAAACAAACCATGGAACTGGGGCAGGTGTAAACGGACCTAGAAAGAGAATGTTTTTCAGCCTTGACGATATACGTCTGTGTTTCAAGCAGAGACGATTGCCGCTAGGGCCTTTATTATTGAAAACATCAGAAGAGGATATGCCCAAAAAAAAATTCAATATGTACTGGCAGCCCAGGCTCTGCTTAAAAAAATCACGAAACTTCTGGAATGGAAGTAGAAATATGAGATTTAGTTCAAGTGCCTGCCTACACGTATGAAATAATGAAAATGCCATTTATTTCTATTTGTGAAGGATAATTTATACTTATTATCTCTAAAAAAATTCCTGCAACTATTGAGGTACAAGGCATGATAAAACACTTTATCAGAATTTGAATAAAGTGATGTCTTTAGTGAAAATAATATTTCACAATCTAATGATATAGCTGTACATACAAAAGTCCTCTCTGTTCCACAACACCGCGTAAAATAAGATGCTTGAGTCCAAAGTAAATTACGCGACTCAAAAACTCACAATATAACGCCCGTTTGTCCTCAGCCTAGAGATACTTTTTTGGTAGAACAGTTTGAACGAATTTGGAAGAGAACACAGGTATGCAGAAGGGGTAACATAAAATATACCCACTAGTAACTGTGACGTAGGTCCAGTGATGTTCACCAGAAGCTTGTGCGCTTATATCGATAATATTGTATTATTTTTCTTATTTACTTGAATAATTTTTTCGGGTGGGATAAAATTATACACACTACTATGGCTAACAACTATTGATTGATTTATAGAAACACACACTGTATTAAACTTAATTTACGAGTATATACACACTTTACTTAATGTCTACTAATTTAGTACAATAGTTCTAATTTATTTTTACCACTCGATTATTACACTATTTATCTTCTCTTCTTCAGTCACTGTCTTTCTGTGAACTAACTCTGTACTGTTTTGTTAACTTTTTTTAGTAACTGTGCTTACTAACTATTAACTCACTCAAAAACTCGCGTTTATAATATAGTCTTTATCAATTCTCGAAAATTCTTGAATTTTCCAAGCTTCTCACATGCGTAAACAAAGCGACTTTCCTAGAATGTTCTAGAAAGCGCATTCGCCAAAATTTAGAGTTGAGTAACAGGGCCGGCTTTGAGTTGGTGAATTCGTAACAATATGGATAAGGTCTACTGGAAATACCAAGTCTTGAGTATTACTCATTCAAATTAACGGTTGTTCATTTAAAAAAAATTGGGCGTGCCTCCAAAAGCGACAGACCCCACCAAGCGAGATTTTTGTGACCTTCGATATATCGGTCAGCATATGGATGCTTCATTACAGCAGTTCAACTAAGATCGATAAAAATTTACCGGGCTACTTCTTATTCAACATATTACGTCTTATTTGACCATACTATTCTCCAGTTGTGTATCTACATTATTAATATCATGGTGTTAATAATGCCAGTTCGTTATATTACTAATACATAAAATGAGAGTTCAATTACTACAATTATTATTAAGACATCATTTTTATTGCGGATAACGTACACATTACTTAAAAAAACTATAAATGAAGATCTTGTAGATAATATTGTATAATCAAGTTAATAACACTTTTCTGCACTTAAACAAAAAGGTCAACAAAAGGTCAATATTCTGCGTAATTTGTGTGGCGTTCCAAATAATATAAAGACAGCTCTTTCGGTCAAATTAGATAAAACCTTACAATTTCTTAAATCGTTTAATATTTGGAAGCTCTAGACCTTATTTTATATTTCTCCAAGATGGTTGTTGGGACTTTAGTGTAACCATAGTAATATTTTTTGTGATAGTTTTGAAGTCAGTTGTCAAATAAAATATAAAAGGGCTGTCGTAGCATTATTCTCTCTATTAATAGAATATTAATAAACTTAGACCCAAATCCCACAAATTACATTATTGGCATCCCTGGTGGGGAATTTAGGGTTCTGGAAATAATTCAAAACGGTTGAAGCTTGGGATTAAATAAATGAAAATGCAAAGCCTCAAGCTAGATAGAGAAACAATTAAGTGGTCACTACAAAAGGTTTTTAAGAAAATAGAAGAGGTGGATCCAAACGATGAAGAACGCATCCAGCGATTCCTGCAACAAGTTATGGATAAAGCAGAACGCGCGTTTGCGTTGAATAGCAGCATTGAAGAGATAATAATCATTGAAGAAGAAAACAGAAAGTGAAGAAATAGATAATCTATAACACTTGTTACAAAGGGATGTTAAAGGATATAGAAGGGTGAAAATAAAGATATCAAACACCCTTTGAATATCTCAGGGTTAAGGAAGGGGTTCTTAAGGGGGACAAATAGAACTATCGCGTTATGTAAAGCCTGTTCAGAGTTATAAGAAAGTAAATTAAGCGGATTATTGAAGGGTAAGTATTAACTAACAATGACATGAAATTTATTACCCGATTTTCGTAGTTTTAGAGCAGGTAGGCTATGGTCCGTACCCATTTAAAATCTTTATCCTATACTTTATCGAATGATAATTCATTTTGTTTGTCATTTTACCTTGTTTCAGAATAGAAGGATAAGTAAGTTGGGTGAGTTTCGAATGAAAGGTAGGTAGGTAGTAATTACTTAAACGTCTGTATAAATGTCCTTGGCGGTTATTTTTAAACTTAGTAACTATTGATACTTCTTGTTGTGTTCGTGTGTTATAGAGCTTATTGTGGTCGATCGTGTGATAGTTATGGAAAATATGGAGCTTAGTGTATATCAGCCAGTTACCCCGTCGAAAAGTAGAAAACACCTTTTTATTTCTGCCAAGGAAATTATTTACAACGTTTATTCAACTCTTATGGATTGTGGTAATGTCAGTAAGCAGGCAGCAATAGAAGAAACGACGGCACTGACGAGAACTCCAGCATCAACTGTATGGAGAATTGTGAATAATCCAATTTCAACGAGAAAGAAGAGAAAATATGCTGGAACTTTCGCGAAGATCGATGGAGGTGACCAAGACGTAATCCGACGTAAAATCTACACGTTGTATGAGGAACAAAGTGTGCCGACATTAGATAATTTGATGAACAGGCTAGAAAAAGATGAAACTGGAATACAATGCCGCAGAACAACGCTATGGAAGTGCCTTCAACAAATGGGTTTTAGATTCAAGAAAATAGACAAAAAGCGCGTTTTAATGGAGTCCAGTAGAATTCAAGGATGGCGACTGGACTACTTACAAAAAATCAGGTTGTTCAGAGAGCAGCAGAGGCCGATTATCTATTTGGATGAAACCTGGTGCGACACATACGATACTCCAGCAAAAGGATGGATTGACTCTAGTGGTAAATGTAAAACGAAGGCACCATCAAACAAAGGTAAAATAATAACAATTTTGCATGCTGGATCCAAAGACGGATGGATTCCCAATGCACTTTCATTATCGGCGAAGAATATAAAAGATTCTTCATTGGATTATCATGAGGACACCAGTGCTGATTTGTTTGAGGATTGGTTTAAAAATAGACTCATTCCAAATATACCATCGAATAGCGTTATTGTCATGGACAACGCAAGCTACCATAGCAGGCAGTTGATTAAAACTCCTTCCTCAAATGATACAATGCTGACTATTCAAAAACTACATGTATGATATACAATACAATGATATTTATTTCGACGAAGATTACACCAAACAGCAGTTGTTAGAAGTTCTGAAAAGTTTGGATATCAAAAAGGAATACGTTTGTGATAATTATGCGCAGGATTTGGGACATACAGTTTTAAGGCTTCCACCTTACCATTGCATCTTTAATCCTATTGAACATATGTGGAATCAATTGAAATCTGCTATTCGTCGAAATAATCTTTGCCCCACTATTAATACCACTGTACTAAAACTAATAGAAACCGAAGTTTTCAATATCCCTGTAGAAAGTTGGGTAAACTCCGTGTTTCATATTGAAAAAGTGGAAAAATCATATATCCATATTGCAAATAATATAGAATTAATCATAAGAACCGATGACGACAGCGATAGTGATTTAGATATATTAAGTGAATGAACATTATTTAATATTTTAATTGTATATTATATATTATAATTAATGTTCATTAAGTGTCACTATGAAAATAAAATATATTCACACTAACCAAAATAATCAATATTCTGACAAAAAAATACTACGCATACTTTGTGCAAGCGACTAAGTACGGTCCTGGTCGGTCATATTTCAATTTCATCTTTTCAGGGGGTACTTCCTAATAGGATTCAGTCAGTCACTTTCTTATATCTATGAACAGGCTTTAGATAATATGTGGTTTAAAAATATTATCGATCGACCTTCCAGGTGGTAGGCCATACAGATTACAAGTATGTAAATGTAAAATGAAGTTACTGAAAAACGTGGTTTCTCTATGGTGAAAACCACCGATATAATTTAACTTAAAATATCACAGTTGAATGGTGACGTGTGTCTAAAATGATGGCCACGTGCAAATTTTAGAGAAGGTTAGATGGATATAATAATTAAAATATACATGAAATTATAGAAATTAATCCGAAGTATGCATACCCAGGTTTCACAATTAATATCTCGTGTATACACAGATTACTGAAGGTAAATATTACAAAAAAAGTATAAATGTGCAATTAAAATCCTGGTAAATTTATTCTTGGTAGAATATGAAGTTGCCGGAGAGAAGTCCTAGGGATTTACTTAAATCTATGTTACCTGGAATAACCACTTGCCAAAGGTTAGGACGTGTAGGGGTAGAACACCATGAGTATAGTCCTCGCACGGGGAGTTCGGGGTAACAGCTGTCCTACGATAATCCAGGGGTCGTCAACGAGGTGAGAACCAGTCGAATCCCACAATAGTATTCAAGTCCGTAGAGTTAAAGTTGAAATTGAAAGATGGAAGTGAAATTGACAGATGAAGTTGAAATTGAAGTTGAAAATGAATATGAAGGCCTGAAATAGAAATAAACGTAAGTAAATGATATTGAGCCAGTATTCAGAATATAATCTCATCGAAGTGAGTGGTCGACAAACTTACTGTTGCGAGGTCACCATCTCAAAGCCGGCCCTGTTCCACGAGTGTAAATTTTGGTGGCTGCGCTCCCCTTGCGTTAAAATGTAATCGAACATTCTGGAACGGTTTCGTTCGCGCGTAGCCCGAGCGCCGAAGGCACTAAAGTGTTCCAGAACCGATAAGGACTATATATATACGCGGGTTTTCGAGTGCGTAACAGTTAGTTAGCTAGTTCGAAACAATTAGTGAAACGAGTACAGTACAGTTAGTTCTGAAAAATTAGTGAATTAAATAGTGCAGATAAATAGGGTAATATCCAAGTAGTGAAAATAAATTAGAGCTAATATACCGAGTGTAAATAAATTAGTAGACATTGAGCATAGTGTGTATATAAATTAAGTCTAATACAGTCTGTGTGTTTCTTTGAATAAATAGATAGTAATTAGCCGTAGTGTGTATAATTTTATCCCACCGATAAAAACTGTTTAAATAAATAACAAAAACATTACATTACCGTTGATGGTGGGTGGCCTTTAAGTGGAACAAGACAAGTTGAGGTAATTACAATTTATTTTAAAGGATAAATCCAACCCACTGGTTGAGTTTCCAGTTCCAAGGAACCTTAGAAACTTTCCCTTTTAAAACTTTTTGTAAATTACAAAAAATCCGTTGAATTAACGTTATGGGCTCTTCGCTAGTATCCAAAAAGCAAAATGAGAGGATATCTCTCTTCCCTTGTTCACAACCTGTCTTGAATGGTTGGTTCTTTTTCCTTACCAGTAGCTTCTAAGAGTTCAAAAGATATGCTGATGTGAATTTACAAAGATGGAAAAGGATAAAGAATGTAATGAATTTGTACAACTACCACTTTGTTAATGAATGATTGATTATCAGTCACATCTGATTATCAATCAATCAAGTTTATCTCCTTGGTCTGACAGATGTCAATTTAATCTAGATGATACAAATGTAAACATTGGAACCTTTGAGATATATATTGTATTTTTACAACTAAATACCTTATATTCTGAAACTGATATTGCTCGCAATCACTACTCAAGAATCATTTTCTATTTGTACCTATATTTTTAGGGAATTGAAGTGGATATGAAAGTCTGGAAGATGAAATTCTGAAGTTGTAGTATATGTAAAATTTAAAAGAGGAAATGTAGGTCAATTACGAATGCTAAGTAAGAGTAGTATAATTAGAATCCAAAATAAACACTAATATGAAGAGTAAGTCCTAATATTTATTTATTTTTACTATTATTTGTTGGTAAAATTTGGCATACTGAGTAAGTGTTTGTATATAACTTTTGACCTGTAACAAATCAAGAGAAGATTCGTGATGAAGTTTGTAAATACAGAAACCGATGTGAATTTATGATTAAAAATATTAAAGAAATGAAAATAAGGTCTAGAGATGAAAAACTCAAAAACCAGTCAAAAATTTCAATCTGCCAAAGTTAGAAATCCAAAAATTTGACGGCAATGTCAAAAACTGGATAAATTTTTGGGTACAATTCAAGAAGATTAACGACGATACTGATCTACCAAACGAAGACAAGTACCAGTATTTAATACCACCAACAGAAGAAGGATCGCAGGCGACAAATCTGGTTGAAACTTTTCCTCCTTCAGCAGCGAACTATAAAATCGCTATAGAGCAACTAAAAACCAGATTCGGAGGGACGAAATTTTAATTGAGGTATTCGTGAGGGAATTACTAAATTTAGTGCTTAATCAGCAATCCTCAAAGGAAAACACAGGTAATATCGTTTTATCAATTTTGTATGATAGGTTGGAGCACTAGAAACATTAGGTTTAACAAGCGATAAATATGTGGCGATGCTCTTACCACTTGTCGAATCTGCGTTACCGTACGAACTTCTTAAAATTTGGGAGCGTAATCGAGTATCTAATAATAAAACTTTCAATAACGAATTACAGGATTTACTGAAATTTCAAAAGTCGAAGTAAAGGCTGAAGAGCATATAAAGTTAGCTGAGTCGAGTTTTGAAAATAAAAGTTACAGAGAAAAATATGATGAAAAGTATACTGTTGAAACTTTACATACAGAGAATAAAGCAAGTAAAGGTGAGCAACCAATTTTTTCTTGTATTTTCTGTCAAAATAACTTGCATTCTAGCCAGGATTGTATAAAAGCACAAAAATGACTTTAGATCAAAAAAGGGCAATTATTGCAAATAAAAAAGGATGTTTTTCATGTTTAAGATTATTCCATACATTCAGAACATGCAAAACGTTGGTAAAATGCATGAAATGTACGCGAAAACATTATACCATTTATGTGTCCTGACTTGCACAAGGAGAAAAAGGAATCTAAAAGGACAGATATTACTGAAGAAAATACCTTGACAACAGTTGTATCAGAAATACTGCTAGAAACAATAAATATTAGGGTTAATTCTAAAAATAGGAAATCTAAAATTGTAAGGGCTCTGTTATATTCTGGTTCTCAACGATCTTATATTTCAACACAATGTGCAGAGGAATTGGAACTTCAAAGGATTGGAGAGCAAAATATAGTTCAGGGTTCATTTGGTGGAATTCAGGAGTCTCCAAAAATTCATAGATTATTTGGGGCAGAAATTGAAAATATAGAAAAATCCTTCAGCATCGAATTATCTTTGTTGGAACAAAATAAAATATGTAATTACGTTCCAAGGCTCAATGATGAAAGGGTGATTAATATATCAAAACAGAAAAACATAGTCATAAATGATACTGCTTCCAAAAATTTTGAAATTAATTTATTGATCCGTGCAGATTTCTTTGGTAATATTATGACAGGAAACCTGGAAAATATAAATGATTTCTTAGTAGCTTTTGAAACCAAGTTTGGTTGGACAATAATAGGACAATAAAAATGCAGTAATAAACTGAATAGATTAGATTAGATTAGAATTGGAGTGGCTCTTTGTCCTATCCCACTGCGACCTTTGCAGATCTATTGTGGTCCTCCGCCATATTTAGAGCTGGATATCTAGCTTTATTCTTTTTATTAGACCTATTAGCCTGGATACCGCCTCCTTTGCGTAGCTCTCTGCCCTCGGTTTTTTTTCTCCGAATAGGTGCAACCGCACCCTTGCTAGGCCTTCGCACTCGCAGAGCAAGTGCTCCGCGGTTTCGTCTTCTTCCTGGCATAACCTACATAGGCTGTCATCTGCTAGGCCAATTGTGTGGATATGCTTCCTTAGCCTACAATGCCCTGTCAGCATTCCCACCATCATCCTCGTCGTTTCTCGACTTTGACATAGTAGGTCGCGTGACAGTCTGACCGAAGGGCTTTTAAGGAATAGCTTAGCGTGCCTTTGCCCCGGAGTTTCATGCCACCAGCGCAACGCCTGGTTGTTTATCCATTGGTGGATGCTCTCCTTGGTGAGGCATTTAGCAATTCCGCAGGAAGGTTCTGGCCCTATCATGACCTCCGTCGCTCCCTGCTTGGCTAATTCATCGGCCTTTTCATTGCCTTTTATTCCTTGATGGCCTGGCACCCAGGCTAGGGTCACTCTATTATGACTACCTAGTCTGTTGAGGGCCTTGCGACACTCCCACACCAGATTTGACGTCGTCCGATATGAGCTTATCGCTTTTAGTGTTGCATTGCCTTTTATTCCTTGATGGCCTGGCACCCAGGCTAGGGTCACTCTATTATGACTACCTAGTCTGTTGAGGGCCTTGCGACACTCCCACACCAGATTTGACGTCGTCCGATATGAGCTTATCGCTTTTAGTGTTGCTTGGCTATCGGAGTAGATGACGATACTTCGGCTATCTACCTCCCGTCTCAACTCTTCTGCACAGCATTGCACCGCCATTACCTCTGCCTGAAAGACAGTGGCATGTTTCCCAAGGCTTAGAGAGATCGTGATCTTCTCTTGTACCCCATATATTCCGGCTCCTACTCCAGAGTCTGTTTTAGAGCCATCAGTGTACCAGTTGAGATTCGCTATTATAGGAAGCCCTGTATCCCAGTCCTTTCTCTCTGGAATGATCACTGTGTATTCATTTTTAAAACTATATTGTGGGACAATCTGATCCATTGGCATTCCCAGTATTGGATCTGCCTTTATTTCTTCATATAGCTTTTTGTAGACCTTACCTTGTCCTTGACTTATCGGAGGAGGCCCCTGTAATAATATGTGACTTACAGATCTTGCATTTCCCTGAACGAAGATATGCAGTGGTGGCAGGTTCAGTATTACCTCCAGGGCTGCAGTCGGCGTCGTTCTCATGGCCCCTGTGATACTTAGGCAAGCTTGCCTTTGGATACCACTTAACTGCCTTTGCGCCCCAATCTGCAGTGTCCTGGGCCACCAGACTACTGATCCATAGGTTATCATTGGCCTCACGACCTGTGTATAGGTAAGGCTGGGATACAAGGGGGTTTCGCCTGGTGCCCCCAGGGGACCGTTCGAGGCCACATTCCCTGTGACCATCCAGTACATCGGCACGGTACCTTCACACCTTCACTTGGGGAGGCTGGTCCACGGTGACAGCTTTCGCAAAGGCTATGGAGGAGTTTTACGTCCTCTCACCCTACTTATGGCTGCCACTGATCAAGAGCGTTGGCTCCTGACTGTTCCCCTATTCGCCACCTGGGGACGCGCCTGGTAGGTCTCCACGCCACCTGGTAATAAACTGAATACTTTTGTATCAACTTATCTTACAGACTCTTCTTTGAGTAACTTGTGGAATTTGGAGACCTAGGGATAAAAGTTCCTATAGATGCGAAATGTAGAGGAAATATAGAGAGCAAAACTTTGGAGAAATTTAAAGAGGAAACAGTAATAAACCAAGAAAATAGGTATGAAGTGAGTTTACCGTGGACAGAAAGTTATCCAGCAATAACCTCAAATTACAATTTAGCGGAGAAAATGTTATTTTCTACCACAAAACGTTTAGTTTTCAGATTATGATAAGGTTTTTCAAGAGTGGAAAGCTATAGGAATAATAGAAGAAGTAGAAGAGGAACCATTAGAAAGAAATATGCACTACTTGGCTCATCACGCAGTGATAAAAGAATCCTATACTACTACAAAAATAAGGCCAGTATTCGATGCATCAGCGAAGGATAACAATGGTAATTCTCTGAACGATTTATTAGAAAAGGGTCCTAACCTGATAGAACTTATTATTCCTTTAATTTTCAAATTTAGAATACATAAAATTGGGCTGATATCGCTAAGGCATTTTTACAAATGATGAACCGGCAACGGTGCGTTGAAATAATAAAGTGTTTATAAAATTCGCCTGCATTTATTTCGATATATCGGAAAGTGCAGCGAAAATTAATCAAATAGAATTTGAATTGTATCAACAAAAGGTAAAGTAGGTAGTGCTAAAAAGAAAAAAAAAACAAAAAAAACGTTAGATTTTGTAAAATCAATTAAATAAATAGGTTAGTGTTAGGTTATTAAAATAAAAAGCAATTGATTTAAGGCGAGTCCAAAACAACATAATTTGCGACGTTGTCAAATTTAAAAAATAAAGGACAAAATAAAGAAAGAAATTAGATATATATATATAATAAGTGGCTGGATAGATCAAGTATCTCCGAAGAGTAGATCTGGGTATCTTGGTCTTACGCTACCACGAAAATATTATAATTAAATAGTAATTGAATACAAAATATAAACAAAATGGATAGTGATGATTATTCTACAGAAGATTCAAGAGATTAAAAAAACGATGGAAATTATAGATAAAGAAAGAAGAAAGAATAATGTGATGATAAATGGATTAAAACTTGATACTAATGAGCCGTCGAAATTGGTAGAAAATGTCAGAAACTTTTTGAGTCAACAACTAAAAATAAATATCGAGCCTAAAGCAGTTAACAAGATAGGGGAGAAAATGTGTATAGTGGAATGTCAAAAAGAAGCTGATAAAGAAAAAATTATGGCAAATAAAGCTAAATTAAAGGAGAGGAAAGAAGAAAGAGTTTTTATAAATAATGATATGACCAAGAAGGAAAGAGAAAAACAAAAAGAGATAAGGATGTTTGCAAAATTAGAAAGTCAAAAGGGAAAAGACGTAAAAACGGGATACAATAAGGTAACGGTAAATGGGCAAGAATGGAGATGGGATAAAGAAACAAATAGAATGAGAATACTGGAAAAAATACATTCAAAAAACTAAATAAAGAAACAGATATTCATGGTAACAGAGAAAAAGACACAGCAACGGAATTGGATATGAATAAAGTAAAATCAGCAACGGAAATGTGGAGAATTGGAACATGGAATGTAAGAAGTATTTTAGGAAAAGAAAAAGAATTAGAAGAAGAGTTTGAAAAGACAAACTTGAGAATACTAGCTATAACAGAGACAAAAAAAAAAGGACAGGGGATAGTGAAAATGGATAATGGCCATATACTCATATATAGTGGTATTGAAAATGAGAAAAGAGCGGCAGCAGGAGTTGCATGCATAATACATAGAAACTTAGAAGAACAAATTACTGGATGGAGGGGATGGTCGGAAAGATTATTGGCGATGGAAATGAAAGATAAAAATATGAACACAAAAACTATAATAATTGTATATGGACCAAATGAAGACGATACAGTAGGAAATAAAGATAGGTTTTGGGAAGATCTAACTATGGCTACAGAAAATGCAAAAGGAAAAATAATTATACTTGGAGATTTGAATAGCAGAGTGGGAACAGAAGATTACATTTATAGAGCAGTAATAGGAAAACATGGTGAAACATTTAGGAATAATAATGGAGAACGGCTGCTGGATTTTTGCATATTACACAATTTTATTGTAACTAATACATTTTTCCAACATAAAGACATACATAAATATACACGTGTGATGGAAAGCAGAAATGAAAGGTCAATAATAGATTATATATTAGTGGAAAAGAGAAATAGAAAGGAAGTATTGGATACCAAAGTTAGAAGAGGACCAGAAATAGGAAGTGACCACTATTTACTTGTAACAAAAATAAGAGAACAAGTAGAAATTACAAACCATAATAGACAAAAATTAGAAAAAACAATAGAATATGAATCGGTCAGATCATACAAACTACAAAACAAAGATATGGCAGAAAAATACAAAATAGCATTATCAGGAAAGTTCTTAAATAAATGTGATATACTGAAAAATGGTAATTTAGAAGAAATGTGGGATTATTTCAAAAAAACCGTATTGGAAACCGCTAAAGAAATATGTGGTTGTAGCAAGAAAACTAATAAGAAAAAACAAACAGCTTGGTGGACGGACGAAATTAAAATAAAAGTAAAATTAAAAAAAGAAGCGTGGAAAATGTATATAAATAACAAAACAACGGAAAACTATGAAATGTATAAAGAGAAGAGGAAAAATGTAAAAGAGATGGTAGCAGTAGCTAAAAGAAATCAGTGGAAAGAATTTGGCGAAAAAATGGAAAGCAATAGTAAATCAAATCAAAAACTGTTTTACAAAACATTGAAGTCATTAAGAAAGGAAAAAACACAAGAAATAACCTGGATAAAAAATAAAAAAGGAGATATACTAAGAAATGAAAACGAAGTAATTGATAGATGGAAAGAGTATTTTGAGGAATTACTAGGAGCAGACAACCAAGTTCAGGACATTAACAAAAAAAAGGATGCAATAATAGAAAATAAAGACATTGTAACACTAAAAGAATTACAGGAAATAATAGATGAATTGAAAAATGGAAAATCTCCAGGAATTGATAAATTAACATCAGAAATGTTCAAGAATTTAGGGGAAACAGGAACAAAAATATTATTGAAAATATACAACACTGCTTGGAGTGAAGAACAGATTCCAGAAGATTGGAAGACAGCCTTAATAGTTCCAATATATAAAAAGGGGGATAGACAAGACTGCAATAATTATAGAGGAATAAATCTACTTAGTACAGCTATGAAAGTCTACGAGAATATTATAGACAGTAAGCTAAGACCACTGATAGAAAATACTCTCGAAGAATCGCAAAGTGGATTTAGAAGAGGGCGAAGCATACAAGACCACATATTTACGGTGAAACAGATAATTGATAAGTTCTCACAACAAGAAAAAGAGGTATATATGGGATTTATAGATATGGAAAAAGCTTTTGACAAAGTACCAAGGGAGAAGTTATGGAAAGTACTAGAAGGAAGGGGGGTAAACTACAAAATAATAGACATAATCAAAAACATTTACAAAAATAATAGAAATTGTGTAATATACAAAAATAAAGCATCAGAATCATTTTCAACACAAGAAGGATTAAGGCAAGGAGGGGGACTAAGTCCATTATTATTTACAATTTATATTGATGAAATAATTAAAAAATCGTCAATCAAAATGGCAAAACTACACGTTGGATACGGACATTTAGGAAGAGTGGATATATCAGAAGCAGCTTTTGCAGATGATTTAATAATTATGGCAGGGAAAGAGAAGGATTTACAAAAGAATATGGAAATATGGAGCACGGTATCTGAAGAATTTGGAATGACAGTTAATCAAAGCAAAACCAAAGTTATGGTTATAGGACCGCAACAAAAACATTTGAATATACAATTAGATGGAATAAAAATTGAGCAAGTTAGAAGATATAAATACTTGGGAGTAGAAATAGAAGAAAATGGAACGCAGGAAGTCGAAATTACCAATAGAGTACAAAAAACGATGAATCTTTATCACACGATGAATTCGACATTTATAAATAAAAAAGAAATTTCCAAGAAAACGAAGTTAAATGTATTTAAAACAATTTACCGGCCAATATTAACATTCGGATGTGAATCTTGGGTATTAACAAAGAGACAAAAGAGTCGAATACAAGCAGTTGAGATGAAGTATCTTAGGCGAGTTAAAGGAGTCACAAAGAAAGACAAACTAAGAAATACGAAAATAAGAGAAGACCTTGACATAGAATCAACACTTAAATTCATTGAAAAGAGACAATTAAGCTGGTGGGGACATTTACAAAGAATGAACGATACAAGACCAGTTAAAAAAGTATGGCAATCAAAAATACAAAAAAGAACGAAAAAGGGAAGACCAAAACAAACATGGGATGTTGTTATGGTAGGCATACTGCAAGAAAAAGGAAAAACATGGACAGAGGCAAAAACAATGGCAAAAGATAAAAAACAATGGGCTAAATTTGTACATGAATAAAATTCTATCTGGACCAAAGCATCGATGAAAAAATGGATATATGTCTTAAGCATAATACTATGTAGTTGAAACAAGTATAATTGTAAAAGTATACCCTACACCATACACTATGGTAATTGGGTTTTTGATAATATATATATATATATATATATATATATATATATATATATATATATATATATATATATATATATATATATATATATATATATATATATATATATATATATATATATATTTTTACAAATGAGTGTAAAAAAGGAAGATAGAAAATATTTGCGTTTTTTATGGTGGAAAAATTATGAAAAAAGAGAAATTCAACTCTTCAGACACTGTAGAGTAGTTTTTGGGCTGAAACCAAGTCCATTTCTTTTGGCGGCAACGTTGAATTTGCATTTGAAAAAGGAAGAAATATATAGAGATACTGCAAATCAACTCCTGAACACATTTTATGTAGACAATTGTGTATTTAGCGTTGAAAATGAAACGGATTTGAATAAATTCATAAAAGAATCAACTGATATTTTGAGAAGAGCAAATTTCGATCGAGGGGATGGTTATATAACAGGATGACTAGTATAGAAAATTCTATAATAGAGGAAAATATTCAAAACAAAATTATATCAGTTTTAGAGATAAAATGGAACTACCATACAGATCTTTTATCTTGTGATATTAAAAACTTAGGTACACTTCACGACATTCCTAAAACTAAAAGCTACCCAGAGAGTTTTCGACCCGATTGTCTTTATAGCACCACAAGTAACAATGAACGCTGATTTATTGAGCCTGTTCAGACAATAAGCTGATTAGTAGTTGGTTAAGGGTGTTAAACGCTGATTAAGCTACTGACCTGAATAAGCGTCGAATCAGTCAATATAGATGCCATTATTCAGCAACATCAATAGAGCTGAACTAAATACTGAATAAGTGCCTCTTCAGCCAACTTAGTAGATATTGTTCAGCAATATACTTATGTGGCTGAACATAGGTTGAATAAGCATTTCTTCAGCTTACTTAAACTGGTGTTCTTCAGCTATTTATTACTAGCTGAATACAGGCTGAAGAAGCGCTTTTTCTGCCCATCAAATATTTCATTGTTCAGCTATTTTAAAATGGCTGAACATGAGCTGGTAAAGCGCTATTACAGAAATCTGAACACCTGTAGTTCAGCTATTCATGGTCAGCTTAGTTTGCACTGAATAAACCCTTCTTCAGTGAAGTTAAAAGCCACTGTTCAGCTATTATTAACAGACTGAAGAAGTACTTGTTCAGCCCATTTTGATGATATTGTTCAGATATACGTAGTAGCTGATGTGAACAAGAAATTAGATACTTTTAAATATACCTTCTTCAGCCATTCTTCAGCCTGAAGTGTGAGTTTATGAATGCAGCCGTATCATTCAGCGATTTTAAGGTTATGTTTTTTATTATAATATGTCACTTGACACTAAACGTTGTATACAGTAGATAATTGAATAGGTCATTAAGAGAATATAAAAAAAGTGGAACTTACAGCTTTAACAGAAAATGGAAAAATAAAAATCGAACGCTTTTCTTTAAAAAAAAAGAAGATTTTTTTAAAACACCTATTTGCTCATCTTATTCACACATATATTGTGCAGACGCATTTAACTTACAAATGTTAACATTTTACAATCCAGATGATATATTTTGTAAATTAGTAGCCATCTATTATAAAGATAATATTTTTGTTTTTATACCTTTACATCATAAAATAGCCAACTATTAACAACCACCAATACGGGTAGGTATGTGTGCAAAAAAAACAAATATATTTATTATAACATATTTAAGAACTGTAAAAAACAACACAACATATAAGTATTCAATGTTAAAAAAAATAAACATAAAAAAAACATTTTTAACCCACAACTGGGGTACAGCCGTTATCAATTTCTGACCTGCTTCTATTATTTCTATTAAGCAGAATCCTGAAATTATAAGAGTTAAAACTAGAAAAATGCAATTGAATAAATAAATTTTATTAATTAAAATACTAAATAATATACTTTCTTACCCATATTGTTTGAATGCATTTTTATGCACACACCATAAACAAACCCAAACTGATAAATTTTGTAGAGGTTATAAGTTTTACCCTCCTTCATCTGTACAGCTATTCAGCCACTATGCAACCATATAGCTTATTTATAAATACCATTATTCGCAAACACCAAGTATGTGTTCGATTGGCGCAGAGGCTAGAGATCACTCGATTGTAAAATGTTATACCACAGGTCCTAGGTTCAATCCCCGCCAAAGAAAGGAAGAAAAAAAGGGTAAGTAAAAATATTTGTAAATTTAAATATAATATATAGCATTTAGTGACTGTGGTAATTGAGATAAATAAATAATATAACATTCAGAAATTAAAAAATGTATAATGCATATTAATTTGTTGCTTTTTATTTTATGGCTGCATAAAGGCTGAACTACAAGACTGAATAAGAGCTGAAGAAGCTATTCTTCAGTCATGACTGGCAGCCATAAAGTCTAGCAATAGCTGGATAAATTCTCCACTTTTGGCTGCATAAGAGCTTAACAAGTGTTTATTCAAGCGGAGACATGTTTGATAAAATTTGTTCAAAACAAAGACATAAAAGAAAATGTGAAGGGATTGAGGAAGTTTGAAAATTTTGGGGATAAAAATGGAATTTTAAGATTAAAAACCAAGCTTATTTATGGTGATTTTCCTGAAGATTTTAAATATCCCATAATTATTCCTAACAAAAATGAAATAATAAGAAAACTTTTAGTTGAGGAACACGAAAAAAGTTGTCATGCTGGTCCGAAAATACTTTAACGAATAATTCGAGAAAAATTTTGGTTGATAAAAGCCAGAAAAACTCTAAATGCCATAATTTACTCATGTCTTACCTGTAAAAAATTAAATAGTAAAACAATTAAAACACCCTTTGCCCCATTACCTACTAACAGGATTAATAATGCAGGAGTTTTTGAAATCGTTATTATCGATTTAGCAGGTCCCTTATATTTAAAGGGGGGTGAAAAAGCATGGATAGTTCTATTTACATGTGCAGTATACGGGGCTCTACATTTAGAGATGGTAAAGTTTCTCTCTACTGAAGCATTTTTATACGCTCTTCGACGCTTTATTAGTAGAAGGGGAAGGCCTAAAATTATTTATTCGGACAATGGGACAAATTTCTATGGGAGCAATAATTTGTTTGGTAAGTTAAATTGGGAAAAAATTGAACAATTTTCTGGAACCAAAAGAATAAAATGGAATTTTAATCCACCATCGTCTTCTTGGTGGGGCAGGTGGTGGGAACGGTTAGTTCGGGTAGTAAAAGAGCTGCTTCGTCGGCAATTAGGAAAGGCCTCGCTTCACTACATCGAGCTATATACGGTTTTGTGTGATATTGAAGCGGTGATTAACGAGAGGTCGTTAACTTATGTTTCTGATGTTGATAAGTGGGAGGTTCTAATCCCATCAAAGTTTTTAAAATCATCACACAGCGTTTCCGACGAGGTTGTTGATTTAGACATCGTAGATAATATTTTTTTTCAAAAATCGTTTCAAGTTTCTACAAAATTTAAAAAAATCATTAAGGGGGAGGTTTCAGAATGAATACCTTGTGGAACTGATTAATGTAGGATGCAGAAGAAACGATAATCTGAAGATAGGAGAAGTAGTGTTAATTGGTTCAGATAATAAAAAACGGATTACTTGGCCTTTGGGAAAGGTTAAGGAATTATATAAGGGAAACGACGGTATTCATAGAGCAGCAAGAATAAAAACGAGATAGGGTGGACTAATTCGACCACTAAAGCGTTTATATCCATTGGAGTTGTCTTCTTCGACTAAAGCAAATTCTGAAGAAAACGAAAAGTTATCTACAGAGGATGAGCCACCCACGGAAAACCAAAAGAAAATAATAAAAACAAGTTTTGGAAGAAAAATAGAAACTCCCTTGAGATACCAGAGTTGATTAATTTTATTTTAGGTATTTGATCTACACTGTCAATTCTGGGGCCGCAGTATGTTGGGACTTTAGTGTAACCATATTGATATTTTTTGTGATAGTTTTGAAGTCAGTTGTCAAATAAAATATAAAAAGGCTGTCGTAGCATTATTCTCTCTATTAATAAAATATTAATAAACCTAGACCCAAATCCCACAAATTACAAAGGTACTTCAATATCCCACTCATTACAGGGTCCAATCTGCAGAGTGGAGCGATATTGAAAGTGGGTTTTTAGTTTCCACACGCCCCAATTTGTCAGAAGATTTGGTGAAATCGAGTTGATGGAAAAATATGCAAAATAACGTATATAATAACAGATTAACCTTTTCCGACAAGTAAAATCCACAGATAAACTGGAATCAACTCGACTGTCACACACACGGTACACTCTGCAGGGTATTAGAGAGATCTGATCGACTGAGCACCCAACTAGCCGATATTGGGAGTTGATTTTTCAGGTTATCTGTGGACTTGCCGAAACGGAAAGGGTTACTTTGTTATTTTGTTTGTTATTTTTGCACCATCTTGAACTCACCAAATCTACTCACAGATTGGGATGTGTGGAGACTTAATCCAATTTCACTATCGCTGGACCCTGTGGACAGTTACGTGAGTACCTACGGTACTTTAGAAAAACTTTTGATATAACAACTATAGTTTGGCAAGTCTATCTGAAGCTACGCGGCATCGGTAAGGGGCGAGGAAACATGGCCGATATTTGTAATAAACGTACCATTGACGTACGGTACGTATTTTATAAAAGTATTAAAAATAATAATAATTATTATATAATAATTATATATAGAAACTGATTTATGCTTTGCTTTAAAGGTAGGGTATTTTTCAAAACAAGGTATTTGTTAGAAACAAATAATGTTGAAAATCGTACTTGAATTCAATATGGCTACGAAATAATAAGATACCAAGTGAAACTGAAAATACAAAGGTAAACACTGACAACGCCACTGGATAATCAATATCAGTCAATTGTCGAAGTGAGGGGGAAGAACACACGCACGCGCTTGCCAAAAGGAAGTCACGTGGTTACTTAGCAACGGAGGTTCGGTTATATTCACCAATTGAGTTAGTCCGGAGGGCGTGGTAATTATGATTTTCGCACGACGTTGCCGGCTTGAAGGAAATCCATAACATCTTTGGAAAAGTGTTCATCTTTTAATATTCAGAAATTGAAAAAATAATGTTAATAGACAAAATCCAATGAAACAAGCACATCAAAGAACTAACGTTTAATCATTATTGACGTATTGTTAATAATAAAAAGTCCATTTTCTAATTATTATTACTACATAGGTACTTAGCACTTTAGCTTTTTCATAGTTAAACGTGGCAATATCGAATGTTTTCGACCGCATTCCTTTCACAGCTTCAGTTATATTTGCCAAACTATAATGATAAGCTGAGATTTATATCACGATGACAATTCGGTATGATTCACGAATTGAAAAATGAAATAAATAAAACAATATATAGTTGTCGTGAACTCTATTCTCTCAAAGTTATAATCTCAGTTATCGTTCCTTATTTCAGTTACCTACGGTTTTCTTGCTTGGTTGTTCGTTGCATTCCTTGTTCGCTTGTAAATCGCTTAAAAGTTTCAATTTTTATACCTCCTGTTATCGCATTCTCAGCATTTTCTTTACTGAGGTTAATGTGTTGGTGTGGCTTCAACGTTGTCTCCAGTCCAGACCAGGATTACTTTTGGACGGATAGCATCTACCTTGTACTGATCAGGCGCAAATACGCCGAAACCGGTCTACAAGTTATTTTGTCCCTTCTAATTACAAACCAGAATGGTTGGTTATATCTTGCAGATATACCAGCCCCGTTTAACTTAGAAATGTAATTCAATGTCTGTCGGGGCATATAGCCCGAGAAGTAGTTGTTGCTTCTTAGTGAACGGTCTCTGTTCTTTGAAAACTATTTTTCAAAAACTTTGTAAGACGTTATAATAGTATTAAACTATTACCTTTGACATCTATTGACAATACGCTTTACTGAAATATGACAGTAAATCCTGAAGATATCATTGGTATAATTTTATTATTCTTAAATAAGAGTGATTTTTGTCTGTCCAATATGAAGGTTATGCCGAAAACGATGCACCGATCCAACGATTAAAAATGGTTTCGAAGCATAACTCGAACTCGAACAGTTTGATAAACAAACCTTTGGACAGTCAATAATAAAAAGTATTAAATTCAAATTCATGTTGCCAGTAATGTTTATTTGAGATTGGCCAGATCGCAGGCTTGTTCCTACAAAAATCGGTGATATTTTTGTGATAGTTGGCACAGAGAAGTTATATCAACGTTTTTTTGATTGATCAGAATTCTTGTAGAAACATCTGACAAATCTTATTGATAACTGCATACATTTTAAGTTTCTATTTTTTAAGGAACTAGAAACAAACGAGATAGAAACATTAAGACAAAAATAATATAATTGCAGGTAAAATTGGGTAAAAAGTAAATCAAACGAAGACGTAATGACGATGTGGATCATGGTGTATATTAAAAAATGCGGAAAGCATTGAATTGTAAATACGCATGCTCAGATAATTTTATATTCTGACAATCCGCAAACCGCTCTGATAATCAGCGAACCATCAGCAATATTTGTTCAAATGGTTCGTTTACAAACAGTAATTTGTGGGAACGCAAATTACATAATGCGCAGATCGCAGTGGAAACAAGCATCTTACCATTTAGGAAGTTCTGATATTTTATTATTTCTATCCTCTCCCAAGACTCGTTTTTATTTGTCTTTTATTTATTTTTACCTAATCCTAGAATCAAAAAAATTTAAACATTCGATTTTTATTTAATAAAGTGAAGCCAGTCCTGTAGTGAAAAGCTTCTCCCGCCCCAATTTCTATGCTACTGTATCATTCACCTCTACTTCACCAGCAAATTATTACCAATCTAAATCCTTTAGAATGGTAATAATAATAATAATTAACGCATCCAGCCCTCTTTTTTTTGTTTGATATACTAAGAGCCATCTTTAAGACACAGTAGCAATTAATAGTCGAGTATTAAAGAAGACTTATTTATAAATCATAAAAATATCGATTACAGATTTTATTTTTAGTCCCCAGCAATAGATAGCGCCAGCGGCGGTATTGAATTTATCAAAAAACAACAATAACAAATTTTATTAGTAAGTAGAGTAATAAATAATAAAGTTGAGCTAGGCTTTACCACTGAGGTTTTTGGAAGGAGTGTTGGGAGTGTTGGTCTTCAATAAAAACAAACTTTCCATATTTTACACTCTATTAGTGCTCACAAAACAATAATTACAACTGATTGAGTAGTATGAAAAATAAAAATATATTCAAATTAACGTCTTGACACTTTTTTAAATTGATTTATGGTATTTTTTGACTCGCACCTACAAAATTATTAAAAATATTAGTAAATTGATTTAATATTCGTTATACAGCGTGGGCCACAGAAAACAGTCCACCCCGATATTTGGCAGTATTCCTTAGATTTTAACAGGCATCTGTCATTTGTCAACCCCCTCTCTTCCACTTCACCAGCCCCTTATTTTTAAATGGGGAATATACCATGTGCGGCACATCATTAGAAAGGCATTTAGATGGAGTATTCAGACATAATGATCGTCCACGATTTTTTTCGATAGTTACACCATCTTTGCAAAAAAAAGTCTTAATTAATTTAAAGTACAACACCTCTTAAAAATGAGAGAAGAGCTATTGGAAGAGATCGATGCCTTGAGAAAAAATTGAACATGGGAGTTGGTTGAAATAAGTGGGTTTACAGAAAAAAAGTAGAAAATATTTACAAGGCAAGATTAGTAGCAAAAGAGTATAGCCAGAAATATGGACGTGACTATAATGAAACGTTCAGTCCGGTAGCTCGAAACAAGTCAATTAAAATGATACTGGGGATTGCAGCAAAAGAACCAATTGGATTTGATGACAGTTCGCGAAGAATTTGTGGAAGTATCTATGGCCTGAAACAATGGCTACGATGTTGGAATAAAAAATTTAAATTGAAGCAAACTGATGCAGATCCTTGTGTTTTAATCAAATCTAGTGATGAAAAGTTGATTCTGGTGATTTTTGTTGACGATGGGCTCATTGTATCTAAAAATTCCAACAGAATTGAAAATTGGAGAGACTTTTAGGAATGGAAATAAAGAAACAAGAAGATTGTTCGATTTTCATTAGTCAAAATAAACATCAAAAAGATTTTAAGAAAATTCAATATGGAAACGTGTAAGCAAGTTTCGACTCCAGGACCAACTCTTTATTTGGAAAAAGGAGATTGTGAGACAGTTACAGTTCCATACAGAGAAGCAATTGGTAATTTATTATTTTTGGCTTCGATAACAAGACCTGATATTGCTTTCACAATCAACCAGTTGAGTAGACATATGGAGAATCCAAAACCTATTCATTGGGAGGGAATAAAGCGGGTATTTCGATATCTACAGGGAACAAACCATTTCGGATTGTTATTTGATCGAGTCTTGGAGGGAGATACTTTGAGAACATAAAGTGACGCGGATTTTGCAGGAGATCTGCAGACAAGAAAATCTACATCAGGGTTTGTCATGACATTTGGCAATACTGCAATAGATTGGTTTTCAAGGAGGCAGTCTGTAGTAGCGCTATCTACAGCAGAACCCGAATATATTGCAGCAGCAGATGCAGTGAAAGAAATCATCATCATGACCAATTTGGCACAGAAACTTGGTATTTGTGGGTTGCTTTTGTCTCTGAAAGTCGAAAATCAGAGTACCATTCGCATGATATTGGATGAAACTACATATAAGAGAATTAAACACATATATGTTCGATACCACTTCATAAGAGATGCTGTTGGTAAACAAATTAATCTGGTTTATGTATGCAGCGGACGTCAACTTGCCGATGTATTTGAAAAATCGTTGTGGAAGGATAAATTCAATTGATTCCCTGAATGTTAAAGGAGAAAGTATTGAACATATCAGTTAATTGATTTAACATTCAGTATATAGGGTAAACACACCAGTGTTTGCCAGTTATAACTATTTCCTTTTTTAAATTGCTCCCGGTTGCTTCAAACATATATTTTTTAATTGCTGAATTAGCTCATTTTAATGATCAAAGAATATGTTATCGATTCCTATGAGATATGAAGGTTTTTATTTTCATTGTTAAGAAAATATAGCAAATCTCTAAACATGCGCAATACAACCAATGATTGTCATTATTTTCTAGTGAGTGCCACATTAAGAACCAGTGAATGCCATATTTTTATTTTTGATTATACTTAAGATATGTGTACAAATAATAACAAAAATAAGTGGTAACTATAAAGAAAGTTCTTAAAAAGGTAACAAAAAATACATTCATATGGAAAATACTGAATATCGACTCATTTCTGAAACATAGTAAGACCCGCGAGAGTTTAGTTTTCTAGGAATTTTTATTTTTTCTTTAATGTTGTGCTTTTCGTAAAGTAGTATATCCTCTCTTTCAGGCCATCTCCAGTTCAGTCCACTTTTCTCCATCGCTGAAATTTCAAACTTCCAATGATTATTTTAATTATTCCAGGAAAATAACCACTATTATAAGTTACTACAACGTAGTTATTTTCAGAAAAACTTACTTCTGCACTATTTTCGGCATTATCGTCTGACTCACTGCTATCCTGACCCTAATCATCGCCTTATCCTTCAGATAACAATGGAACATTTTCCGATAAATCTGAGGAGTCTAACGAGACTACATTTTTTTTTCATTTAGAACTGGACTGATTTTTTTCTTTTCAGTTCCTTTTTCTCTTCCCTTAATTTTTTTCTCTCCTGCTTCAAACGTTCTGCTTCGACTTTTTTGTTGCGCCGATCTTCCTCATACTTCCTCCATTTTTCCGATGTGACCACAGCTGGTAACTTCATTTGTCTCATTTTTGTTTTCTTTTTGTGTGCCTGACCAATAAAAGTTTTCCTTAAATGGTGTGGGAACATTTTTACCTCCTGTTGATGGTGATAAAATCCTTGCCAGATTAGTTGGTGTGATCTCACCCTTTGGAACAGGTGGTGATGGGATGCGTCTATCCGAAGAAATAGAAGGAGGAGCCACAATGCTGGTGTTCGGAGCACTAGAGGATGTTGGAAATATTTTTGAAGAGGTCGACATATTTTCTTCACCTCTGTCACCACTGATATGCTTGCTCTTGTACCATATGTCGTATAAAACTTGATTTTCGGCAATGGTATCTAATTCCCTATTTGCGAATGAGGTCACTAATTCATCGCCGATGAGCATTTCTACATATCGATGTTTCTCAGAATATTGTATAGCTTGTGGCAAAAGCTTTGAAAATTCTTTTGTTTCGCATATTGAATAGTCTACTGCTTCTTCGTCAAATGGGTACAGCCCACATTTCCGAAAGCCATTATTAATTACAGTTTTCTCCAAATCAGATTCCAGTATCTTATTTAGTACTGATGGTAACTGTAATTTGCCTGTAGAAACGGCATTATTCTCAACCTTCCAGCGATGAACTTCTTGTGACCACTTCTTCTTAAGCGGTCCAAATACGGCTACGTCAAGGGGTTGAAAAACGTGAGTCACGTTTGGATTAAGGGCAATTATCACGATACCTATTTCACTACATAGCTTAGACAAATGATACGTTAAGTGTGAACGATGGCCATCTAAGAAAAGAATAACTGGTCGTGAAATTTGTTTCTTCTGCAACCATGGATGGAAAAAGTTTGCAATGTATTCGTAAAAAACTTCACCAGTTATCCATCCTTTATCCGATTTGGTCATCCATCAGGAATGTTTTCTGTAACACATTTCGGTAGCCGATTACCAGCATATACCACAAGCGATTATGGATTAGATTATAGATTTACCTCGGCTTAAGAGTAGACTTGCCACTCACAATATAACGAAGTGTAGTTTGAGGAACATTAAATTGCTGGCTAGCCTTAAATGCTCTCATGCCATGCTGCACGGCATTCACTGCCTCCTCCCTATTCTTCTTGTTGTATTGAAATTTCGGCTTTTTTGTTGATGACATTATGACATCTGTGGAAACAGAATGTTGAGTACCATAGGAATACAACTGTCAAACACTAGAACATCAAAGGTACCAGTAAATGCCAATAAGTGGCAAACAATGGCAAAAAATAGTGAAAAACATTCCAGTGTTTGCCACCCTCTCTTTGATCATTATTCTCATTGAAATACCTCCAATATACCTTCCAGTTAAAATTTAAGTCATTACATCTCAAAAAGCTTTTATATCAAATAGGATTACAATAGATTTATATTTAGTGTTGTCTTATCAAACGTGATAACGTAGCGACAAATATATTACCTTCTCAAATTTTCACTGTGCTACATGCCACTGATTTGATAAAACAAAATACCGATCGCAATTGTGACATTAGAATGGAATGATTTCCTAGTTTTGGCAGCAGGAGGCATGATACAATAAACACAAGATCATAGGCGGGAGTTTCGAATTCAACTGGCATCCATTGGAACACTGGCAAAGACTGGTGAGATTACCCTATTTGATAAAAATAATTGTAAAGTTTGAAATTGTCAAATAAATGTTAAAAATCGAATGTCAAGTGATTAATTTTATTTTTCATCGAAATAAGTTATTCAATACATTAATAACACACTATAAAAAGTGCAATTCAATAAAAATGAATAGCGGGGTGATCTTGTTAGGCTGTCGGCTTTAAAGATAAGTCTGAATGCACCGTCACAAACATGGAGAAGCTCCAAATAACAATAATATCAGTTATTTATTACGAGTTGGTAAATCATTTTGGGCAGAATTATTCGAATTAGTGAATGAAGTGGGGTGTTGTATCACTGCTACCAAATTAGGTCCATTTGTGCCTCGTTCTGTGCTTAGTTGAAGCATACCTCTTAACAATAATCCTTCCGTGGAGTGCAGAATCAAAGGTGCAGGTTTCAAAGAGGATATTTCTCCTTCTCCTACTTGGAGTGTGTCCAGGTGGAAAACTCTGTTTATTTAGAGAGAGTCACAATCTGTTAGTAATAGTACTCAATTATAGTTGTCCCTTTTTCCTTCGATGCCTGAAGCTCCATGTTGCACAGCTGTTGATTGAATGTACGATGCTCTGTGAGAAAACCACTGAGGATTCTTAGTTGGTTTTTGCCAAAGCTTAACAGTGAGTTTTATCTCTTCCGGCTGATGTTCCCTGTAAATACAACCATAATATTGGCCGCATCACAAGACCCTTGCACACCAAAATCTATAGAAATCGTGCTATCCGTTTCCGAGATAATTGATGCGTTCCATACTAAAAACTCACTCTGTATAATCTGATTGTATACTGCTATAACAAAAATATTGAAATAAACAAGATCTAAAATTTTCGGCCCCAGACTTGGGAAGCTCACCCATCATCTATCAGGCAGAAATTCACGCAATAGAATGGAGAGCAAAATACAATTTGGTTAGGAACTATCGTTGGCAGAATATCGGAATATTGTCAGTTATTCAAGCAGTCATCAACAAACTGATCTCATATAATACCGGTTCGGAAATGGCTTGTAACTGCCTAGGCAAACTTAAGGGACTAGGAGAAAGTAACATAGTCTCCTTGCTGTATCCTGGTATGCTGGTGAACAAGGACATTGAGTAGAAGATAAACTAGTACGGAAGGAAACAGCCGCACCCTTTGTAGGACTTGGATTGATCATAATGCCTTCAGAGTTGAATTAAAAAGGCAGGAAGAAAAATACAGGTGGGTCTTTCAAGACTGCACCATCCAAAATATGTCTCGGGAAGTTCAGCTGGAAGAGATAAATATCGCTGTTAAGCTTTGGCAAAAACCAACTAAGAATCCATAGTGGTTTTCTCACATTGTAGATACATTCAATCAACAGCTGTGCAGCATGGAGGTTCAGGCATCGAAGGAAAAAAGGAAAACACCCGTTGCATACTTAAAACTCACTCTGTAATCTCTGGATGCTTCTTGAAAGCATAAATGGTGCATTTGTTTGTCCATTATTTTCAAGAGCCCAGTTTACGCCAGAAGTTATTTACAAAGAAAATCGTTTGGTCATTGAGCAAGAAACCAGTGAAACTATTTTTTTTTTCTAAATTACGTTAAAAGAAGTATAGTTTACCCCACGTTGCTTTAAATACAAACCATTTCAGTTCTTACTGTAGCATATACTATTTTTAATACATAACACCCTATATAATTTTATAGTACCTACTGTACCACACCATCCAATTAATCACATTTTAAAAGATACACCTTGTTGATATACTTTTAGTCAGGTTGGGGTTTCTACAATTCAAAATCTAGAAAGCTAGTCTTCCGTAGCTAGACTAAATTGAATGAGCACAAGTTCATAAGTCACAACAGCACCAGCGATCTGAAAAATAATTAGTATATAGTTACATTAGCTGAGTTTTGTGTACTAACGTACACTTAATATGATCCCTCGTGTTATTTTGAACATTCTGCATCCAGTTAAAGCCACGTTATCGAAACTTATTTGCATTAGTAGACGTTTCACCTAAAACAATAGCTGATTTCAAAAATACTGCGCTAGAGAAATGACATCCTAATCGAAAGTTTGATAAGGGGTGTTGTATACGTTAAGATGCATTACGCTCATATACAAGACGACCTATTAATTCTCAAATATATTACATAGTAAGTGATTTTTGTTAATGATCTGTTTTTTTTTTCATAAACTGAACCATCCTTGGAATAACTTTTTTCCACGATCACTATTCAAAGTAGGTTTTCACACATCATAATATAACTGGAAAATCTATTTTCAGCAATCTGTCATAATTCAACATTATTGGCGATCTAGAGCGTGTAAGTTACTTTGGCCCTTGCCTTACTATGGTAAAGCAAGAAGGAGGGTTATAATTTTGACCAATATATTATGTTCATATGTTACCTCATAACGACTTAACATAATTGCACAAATGAGGTATCATTGGAAGCATCTTGATCTTACACTGGTTAATAGGCTTTGTGTTAATGACCCACTATGTATACTTACATATTTATGTTAATTTATCTCGATACCTGGTAACGGGATGTTTTCGAATATAATAAAATAAATATAGTTTTTACATCTGACATAAAAAATAGTCTTTTTCTTTCTTTGGCCGAAGGAACTATAATAATAATTACAGTCCACTAAATCTCTCCAACATTTGGTCCACTTCGAGTCATGTGAGAAAAGAATTCAGTAAGGAACTTGCAGCTGCGGTGAATTCCCTTATATGTTAAAAAAACCTGGCCGCTGATCACTGTCTTACGCATACAATTTTCGAAAAGTGAGTCCGTTCCAATATTTCTCATCATTTACTTATTTCATTCTCTTGAATTAGCACGCATTAGTTTACTTAATTCAGTATTATTTGATTATTTTGCTTGTCATAAATCGGAATGAATAGTGACGAGAAAGTCTTGATAAGGAAACGGGGTTCATTGAAAAGCAAATTAACGATATTCGTTAATCATTTTAGGGATACTAAAGACAATATAGACCAAAATAGTATTTTGGAATTGCAGAAAAGATTATCCAAAATTGAGAATATATATGATAACTTTGATGAAGTTCAAACTCAGCTGGAAGTGCTTGCAGAAAATCCCGACGAGCAGAATTTAGAAAGGGAACAGTTTGAAAATATGTTTTAAAAAATTACAAGCGAAGTCGAATTGTTTTTAAAATCACAAGGTAAGCCATCAGAAGGTATTGTTGTTGAATCACAAAGATTAGAAAATGAGTTCTCAAATAGTCCTAATAATTCTAATATTTTGTTAAAAAGAAAACAAGTAAAGCTGTGTGATATTAAGCTACCTCTTTTCTCTGGTGTTTATGAAAAATGGATTGAGTTCAGGGATACTTTTCAGTCTCTCATCAATAATAATGATCACATCAGTGAAATAGAAAAATTTCAATATCTTAGGGCTTCATTAGAGGGTACTGCTAGGCAAGTTATACAGTCATTTGAGTTTTGTAGTAAGAATTATTCATCAGCTTGGAATGCTTTATGTAAACGTTTTGATAATAAAAACATTTTGATTTATTATCATTTTGATGCATTATTTAATATGGAAAAGCTCCATAAAGCATCATCAGAAAAACTACGTGAAATGGTTGATCATGTTTCTAATCATATAAGAGCACTTGAGGTTTTAGAACAAAATGTAGATAGTTGGGATGTGTTAATTATACATTTAAGAGTTTAGATAACTTCACATTATCAAAGTGGGAAGAATTTAAATTACTCCATGGAAATGTATCTTTAAAAAATATGTATGATTTTCTTAAAAGTAGTGCTGATTTATTAGAGCGTCTGGATAATAAAAGATATGATTGTAAATTAGAAAAAAAGGTATATCAGACAAAAGTTTTGTCGCTACTGATAAAAATAAATACAGCATTCATTGTATATTTTGCTCAAGTTTACATAGAAATCATAAATGTGATCAGTTCATGACATTTTCACTATCAAAAAGACTTCAGTTGGTAAAAAATCATAAACTTTGTGAACATTGTTTACATATAGGTCATGTAACTACTAAGTGTAAGCTCTATGGTACATGCAAAAAATGTGGTGGTAAGCACAATACACTTCTTCATCAATAAATTAATGAAGAACCGTCGACTTCAGTAAATGTCGATGGGGTTGAAAATAATACAGTGTTAACATCACATACTTCTCATAAAAATGATCTGGTTTTACTTGCTACAGTGATTGTTGAAATTTATGATAAATATGGAATATCGCATAAGTTTGTGCACTGTTAGATTCTGGTTCACAATCCTGTTTTATTACGGAGTCTTTATGTAACAGACTTAAGTTGAATAAAAGTAAAATTCAATTTTCCGTCTCTGGGTTGAATAATAATGTGTCTCATTTGAAATATAAGACTGAGGTAACTATACATTCTCTTTACGAACAGTTTTCTCTGACGATTCCTTGTTTAATTTTACCTACTATAACAGGTTTAACGCCTTCCAGAAGGGTCAATATTTCAGATCCGAATATTCCAAAAAACTTTCAACTTGGCGATCCTAATTTTAATATTCCTGGATCAATTGATATACTCATTGATGCCGATATATTTTGGCGAATTATTCGTTATAAACGTTTAGAACTGGCAATAAGTAAACCAGTTCTTCCGGAAACTCGACTAGGTTGGATTATTTCTGGAAAACTAAATAACCTAAATGATGTGGAACTAAGTCTTTGTAACATTAATCGGGAATATGACTCTAATAAACTAATACAAAATCAATTAGAGACATTTTTTGAACTCGATAAAATTGCTGAGAAAAATCCATGGTCTATCGAACAGCAAGATTGCGAAAATCATTTTTTAAATACAACCACTCGTCTAAAAAATGGTCGATTTTCAGTTCGCATACCGTTCAAAAGAACAATCTATGAATTAGGAGATTCCAAAGAACAAGCAGCTAAACGTTTTCATGCACTAGAAAAAAAGTTAAATGAAGATTTCGAATTTAAAGAAAGGTATTGTCAATTCCTAAATGAATATGAAAATAAAGGACATGACAAAATTAGGCAATTCATCTGATATATCGTATTTTCGAGTGAAAGAAGCTTAACAACCAAGTTACGTGTTGTTTTTGATGCTTCAGCTTCAACATCAACGGGAGTTTCACTCAATGATATTCAAATGATCTTTTTTCCATTTTATTACGATTTCATCAACATCGTATAGTTTTCACTGCCGACGTAGAAAAAATGTATCGACAAGTCGAAGTGGATGGAGAAGATCGATGTTTTCAAAATATCTTATGGAGAAAAGATCCTTCTGAAGAAATTTCTGTGTATAAATTGAATACAGTGACTTACGGAACCGCTAGTGCTCCGTTTTTGTCAATTAGATGCCTTGTTCAATTGGCCCATGAGGTTCTTGAAACATTACCAGATATCTCGGAAATTATTTCTCATGATTTTTACGACGACGATTTATTAAGTGGTTGTGATGATGAAAACCATGCAACGAATTTGTGTGATGCAATAAAAGAGGTACTTGAATCTGGATATTTTCCATTAAGGAAATGGAGATCTAATTATCCAAATATTTTTAATAAAATCATACATAATGAGACTAGTAATGAAAATTCTCATTTGTTAGAAATTTGTAAGAGTGAAACTGTTAAAACTTTAGGTTTGCTCTGGTCAAATATTGATGATAAATTGCTATTTAATATTCATTTTGAACTTTCCAATAAACCAATCACAAAGAAAACAATGTTATCATGCATCGCACGTATTTTTGATCCACTAGGTCTGTTAAGTCCTTGTGTTACTATCGCGAAAATTATGCTTCAAGAGTTAAGGAAGAGAATACTGAGTTGGGACGATCCTCTCAGTCCATATTTCAGCACAAAATGGCGTAAACAACTTATGAAAGAATTCAATTCGCTTAGTTTTCTTAAAATTGATCGTCATGATATATGTGAAACCCCCGAGAGTAGTTGAATTACACATATTTTCAGACGCATCAGAGAAGGTGTATTTAATTGATTTATTTTTGAAGGTATAACATATTATTAAAAGCGGTAACAATAGTCACATAAGTACAAGCATAGAATATACAAGTTGTTTACATGAAGTCATTTTTCACTCTGTTCGTAGTTTCTCATCTCCCGTTACACATAAGGGGTGCCGTCACCACTCTGGTCAAGGTCACTCTAGTCCTAGCGGCAGAATGTGCGAGGTTGTCACGTTTTGCACAATGTCTTGGAAGCAACATATCGCCCCCCTTGAAAGCCTCCAGGAGAGGCTTTAAAGATTTGATTGGGAAGCGCACATAACTTGACAGCGGGTCTTTTGAGAATACCCAATGAAGTTTTTACAGATGCAACGCGTATGATGCCGTCTTTACCGGGGAACACCTCGGTAATTCGGCCCAATCTCCATTGAAGAGGAGGCAAATTGTCCTCTTGGATGAGAACTAACAGACCGGGTTGGAGGGTGTCTTGACTGGAGCGGACCCATTTGCTTCTTGGTTGCAAATGAGAAATATATTCCTTCGACCATCTTCGCCAAAACTGTTGAACCAATTTTTGTGCTAACTGGAATTGTTTGAGTCGGTTGTCAGGAGTGGACATTAGATTTGGTTCTGGAATAGCCTCCAATGATGCGCCAATCAGGAAGTGCGAGGGTGTGAGAGGAGAAAGGTCGTTGGGGTCATCAGAGGAAGGATATAATGGACGGGAGTTAAGAACGGATTCGATTTGTACAAGAACCGTTAAAAATTGTTCATAGTTAAGAGGCGTATTTCCTACTATGCGACGCAAGTGATGCTTGACGGATTTGATCCCTCCTTCCCATATACCCCCAAAATGTGGAGCCTTAGCAGGTATAAACCTCCAAGTTATGCCCTCAACAGATAGGTTGTCGGCGACTTCCCTTGAAGCCCCTTTAAGAAAAGACCTTATTTCATTTGAGGCGCCTACTAAATTCGTGCCGTTATCGGAGTTAATAACGTCGGGTTTTCCGCGCCTAGCTATAAAGCGTTTAAGGGCTGCTAAAAACAGGTCGGTGCTCAGATCCCCTACCAACTCTAAGTGTATGGCCTTGGTAGACATGCAGATAAAGAGGCAAATATAGGCCTTAGTCAATTTATGATTTCTTGTGGTTCTGTCCTTCAATTTGAAGGGACCAGCATAATCGATGCCGGTGAATAAAAAGGGTCTAGATGGGGACACCCTTTCTATAGGAAGCTCTCCCATCGCGGGCGTGACAGATTTGGCATTCCATTTGAAGCAAACGGTACAATCGCGAATTGCCTTTTTAACGGTGTTTCTACCATTTAGAAGCCAAAATCTCTCTCTTAAGGAAGCAAGTGTGTGTTGGGGACCGGCATGTAGCAATCTTACATGCTCTCGCCTTGCAATAAGAATTGAAAGATTATGATTTTTAGGAAGAAGAACGGGATGTTTTTTGAAGAAATTAAAGGTTGAGAGTTTGAGCCTTCCGCCTACTCTCAGAATTCCAGAGTCGTCCAAAAATGGCGATAGTTTAAAAACAGGGCTACTATTAGGAATTATACCGTTTTTTGATATTTCGGATATCTCTTTTGAAAAGTGGTCAGACTGAACAATTTTAATCAGCTGACTTAAGGAATCATCCAATTCTCGTGGGAGCAAGCAGCCGATAGTTCTGCTCTCCTTGTTTTTTAAATTCTGATAGAATCTTAAAACGTGAGCAAATACTCTTATGAGTCGGTTCAAATTTGAGAACTTGTTTAGATGAGGAAAAATGTGAAAGTCTGTGGTTACAGTGGCGGACAGGGTGATTGCCTTAGGACAAATCTCGGGCAAGTCAAAAATGTTGATTTCAGATGAAGGTGGAACTCGTTGCCGATTGATTGGGTCTTTCATTATATCAGGACCGTACCACCATAGCTTAGAATTTTTCAATTCTGAGAGTGATATTCCCCTAGTCAACAAGTCGGCGGGATTAGTTTCTGTCGTTATATGAAACCACTGATCTGGGTTACTTAGAGTCTGTATTTGTGATACACGGTTGGCAACAAAAACCTTCCACATGTGCGGCGGCGCCTTAATCCATGAAAGGGTTATAGTAGAGTCAGTGTAATAATAAATACTTTGTATATCTAGTTTCATGGCAATAAAAACCTTTTGGACAAGCTCTCCTAAAAGTAAGGCTGCGCATAGCTCCAGTTTTGGGATCGTTAAAGTTTTTAAAGGAGCTACTCTATTTCTGGAGCAAAGAATATGGCAATGCACTAGGTCGTTTTCGTCTACGGACTTAACGTAAATGACTGCTCCATAAGCAGTTTGGCTAGCATCGGCAAATCCGTGCAATTCAATGAATTTAGGATTCTTAGAAATGACATGCCTTGGTAAGGAAATAATATTGAGATGAGAAATTTCTGTTTGAAATGTTGTCCACTTACTGTGGAGATCTAGAGGTACTGATTCATCCCAAGAAAGGTGCAACTGCCAAAGTTTCTGTAAAATGATTTTGGCGGTTATAATGAATGGTAAGAGTAATCCCAAAGGATCAAATATTTGAGACGTATGGCTAAGAATGGATCTTTTTGTCACACAACCTTGACGGGGATTATATTTTACTGAATAAGTCAGAGTATCTATATCAGAATGCCATAGAAGACCTAGCGTTTTAACCGGTTCATTTGAACACAAATCAACTGTTAGAGAGGACTGATGGTCGATGTCATATACATTTCCATTCAGGTTGGACCTCACCTTTCTAAGTGGAAATCCATAAGAGGAGAGTGCGCTTGAGATTTCTTTCTTTATTTTAATAACCTCAGCTAAAGATGACCCACCTGTGAGGAGGTCGTCAACATAAAAGTCTTCTAAAATTATGGAACTAATTGAGGGATTTTTTGTAGCCAATTGGTGGCCAATTTCGTGAAGACATCTAATTGCTAAAAAGGAAGAGGAAGCTAAGCCATACGTGATGGTGTTTAATTGGTATACAGATAAGGGGTGAGTTGGATCATCGCGCCAAAGAATGCATTGGAGATTGCGTTGATCCTTGTCAATCAGAACTTGCCTGTACATCTTTTCTATGTCACCAGTGAGAACGTAAGCATGTTTTCTAAAACGCAACAGGATAGAAAATAGATCGTTTTGGATTGTTGGGCCTGAAATCATGATATCATTCAGAGAATAACCGGATGAGGTTTTTGAAGAGCCGTCAAAAACTACACGGAGCTTGGTAATTGAATGATCTTCCTTGATCACACAATGATGGGGAAGGTAATACGATGGCATGAAAGATGGGTCAGACACGAGTGACATATGCCCCAGCTGGGTATATTCATGTATGAATTTAGAATACTGATTTTTAAGGTTAAGATTCCTATTGAGTTTGTTTTCTAAATAATGAAAACGTTTTTCGGCTATGGATCGAGATTCTCCGAGTACATTTGTGGGTTCCTTTAGAGGGTACTTGACAATGAATCGCCCTGAATCATCTTGGGCAAGAGTTTCTAGGAAGTGGTTTTCACATAATTGTTCTTCAGGGGCCAAGTGAATCTTATTAACGGGTGGTTCCTGAATCTGCCAGAACCTCTGAACATTATTATTCAGCTCTTCCAAAGTTTGATCAGGAATGGTCTCTTGGGTAAAGAAACATACAGCGTGCAGGTTTGTGTCTGTATGATCAGAAATGGTTTCAAGTTTACGTGGTAAGGAAATAGGGCCTGAAATTATCCATCCTAATGTAGTTTTTTGGAGAGTGGGGGTATTTACGCCAAGCTTAATTTGGCCTGCACAGAGAAGGTCCCAAAATATTTCTGCTCCCAACAAAATATCAATTTCTGAACTAACGTTGAACATGGGATCGGCTAAAATTAAGTTGGGAGGAATTTGCAGTGCAGCCTTATCGAAGGTGACACATGGAAGATTAGAAGTTATGTCTTCCATGAGTAAGCAAGACAACTCGACATTGAAGGCACAAGTTCGGGAGGCTAATTTGATGTTGATCTTGGAGCTGATTTTAGAAGGCTTATTTCCTATACCAGTAATAGTCCCCTGGATTACTTCGGGTTTAAGACCCAATCTACTGGCACATGGTTTGGTGATAAAGTTGATCTGAGAGCCAGAATCAAGTAGAACGCGACATTGCTCGGGTATGCCATGCACGTTCTGGACTGTGACCAAAGCGGTTGATAAGACAATACAATTGTTACTAAACGAACAATAAATCTGTGAGCTAGGGGAAGGTGAAGGAGTGTTTGAATTAGGTTGACTAGCTCCTAATTCATTGCTCGACTGTTCGTTGGGAACATGTTTTTTGCCTTGTGATTTGGGTTTTGAGAATTCAAAATGAAGCAGGGTATGGTGAGGTTTATTGCATTTTCTACATTTACTTGACCTACACTCACCTAGTGGATGGTAGTCGCGCAGACAGTTAATGCACAGATTTAAGCGTCTTGCTTCATCGTAGCGTGTCTTTGGAGAAAGAGAGATGAATTTAGAGCAATTCAATATTATGTGGGCGTCACTACATAGCGGACAGGTTGATCCGCTTGTAGTTGTTAAGGATCTACCCTTGCTCCTTGGGTTAACCAAGGAAGATTGTGAGGAAACAGAAGAGGAGTCCTTAGAAAATTTGGGTAGGAGCTTGTAACGATTCGTTAGGAATTCGGTAAAATCCCTTAAGAGAGGTTTCGTCAATTTTAAACATTTGGAATCCCACTTCTGTTTGCTGCGTATGTCTAATTTTAGATACATTAAGTTTATAATTATGGAGTCCCAGTGTTCGGTGGGTTCACCTAGGTTTTTAAGAACAGTTATGTTATGGTTGATAAGCATAAGTAGTGATTTTATATTGGAATGCGACTCTTTGGTGATTGGAGAGATGTTTATTAGTGCTCTAATGTGATGGTTTATCAAGGCATTAGAGTCCTCATAATGGTCAAGAAGAATTTTCCAAGCTAAATCGTAGCTGGTTTCCGAGATTTGCATGTCCCGTAGGATTTCAGCAGCTTCTCCCTTCAAGGCTAGCCGCAGATAATGAAATTTTTGAATTCCGGACAAATTGGATTTTTCATGGATGACTGATCTGAAGGTGTCTCTGAAACAAAGCCAGTCATCCAATGCGCCATCAAACTTGGGTAAGTTGATGTCTGGTAACTTAAGACCTATATTCATAGTTGAATTTTGTGACAGCAGGCCTTGAAGAAGATCATTGGTAAGGGGATCCGAAAACTGGTTGTTTGAAGGACCCTGGTTAAGATTATTAACATTTTGAATTTGAGTCGAAGCTACGCTACCTCCAGAAGTAGATTTGGCTGACTGAGATTTGAATTCGGTATATAAGGGTTTAATAAAGTTCTTTGCATTAGCGACGACCGTGTGATATGTATTTTCGAATTGTTCGCGGGTATCATTATCAATTTGAATCTCGTCATCATCACCTGACGATGCGATTTCAATATCAAATTGTAGGTTGTTAAATTCCTCCAATAACGGTACAATATTGTCTAATCTTTGTTGTAGATCAATGACATTTTCATTTTCTTCGCTGACAAATTTATTAAAAAAGGTTTCAAAACGTGTGAGAGAGGCTTTTAAAATGCCTCGACGGGCCGTAAGTATTTTGACATCAGTCATACTGCCGCAAAAATATTAATAATCAAAGAAAATTTAAATTACACAGTTTTTGCAGCGAATCGCCCGTACTATATTGGTTATAAATTCGATAATAAAGTCTATGAGAAGCAATTGGATTTTTTTTCAACTTGTAATATAGTGAATATTACAACACCCTTTTTTTTAACTAAGGCTAATGGTTATTCAAATATAAATAAGGTTGCTAACAATAGCCACAAATCATACTATCTTTCGTTGAAAGCATAACCTGGAGTAAATGCAGCCAAAACACTCTTTTTTATAAATATTAATTCACTTGGATATGTAGACTCTCAATATATTAGGATTATAATAGTCAAAAATTACACTCTCATTAAAATCAAAGCAATGTAATGTAAGCATGTAAATTTAGCTTAATATAAAAATTCAAGAAAGAAAATAGTCAAAAATTACACTATTTCTGTGGCAGTAAATGCAAAAAATGTAAAAACTTGTGTAAACTGGGTTTAAAGTTATGCAAAAATAGTCGAAAATTACACTATTTTAGGGGTATTTAATCAATAAAAATGCAAGTACCTACGTAGTTAGGACTAAGGTTCAATAAACTAAAGAAAAAATAGTCAAGAATTACACTATTTTCGTGAAATTAATTCAATAAAGGTTAAGAACCTTGTAAATTGAGTTTAATGTTTAAAAACTAAAGAAAAATAGTCAAGAATTACACTATTTTCGTAATTAAATAAAAGGTTATTTCCCAGAAAAAACAGTAAACAAATCGAATCTATCTTTGTAATGATAGGAAAGTGAGAAATTTGATAAAATGGAACGCACTGACCTGTTACCATGCAAGAAGTCACAAAAAAGGCGGTAAACTACTTTTCAGCCGGCAAACGAAGCACAGTTGCAGCAGTATTTCTTGATTATGTTCACTTAATTCGGATTTCTGTTTCCATATATTCACTGGAAATATCAGGCATCGATGGACCATGTATTTAATTGATTTATTTTTGAAGGTATAACATATTATTAAAAGCGGTAACAATAGTCACATAAGTACAAGCATAGAATATACAAGCTGTTTACATGAAGTCATTTTTCACTCTGTTCGTAGTTTCTCATCTCCCGTTACACATAAGGGGTGCCGTCGCCACTCTGGTCAAGGTCACTCTAGTCCTAGCGGCAGAATGTGCGAGGTTGTCACGTTTTGCACAATGTCTTGGAAGCAACAGAAGGCTTACGGTAGTTGTGTTTATGTACGTTCGGTAAGTGAAAGAGGTGTTTTAGTCATATTTTCTGTTCTGAATCGAGAGTAGCTCCTATAAAACCGGTTACTATTCCTCGTTTGGAGCTAAGTGCAGCTCATATATCAGCAATACTATCTGAAAAAATGAAAAACTCTTCAAGATTAAAGATGTTGAAAACAGTATTTAGGACCGATTCAAAGATTGTGTTAGGCTGGATCAATATGTCCGCTAATTTACTAAAACCTTTTGTGCGCAATAGGGTGGTTGAAATTCAATCCCTCACTAATATTGACAATTGGAAATATGTACCGACACTAGAAAACCCTGCTGATTTTCTAACAAGGGGCATTAGTCCAATAAAAATAAATGATTTGAGTACTTGGTGGCATGGGCCATTTTGGTTAAAAGAAAATGAATCATTTTGGCCAAAAAACAATTCTGGTCTAGAAATATTACCCGAGATGCATGAGAACGTTACTTCATTAGTTATAGATAGTGATGATTGTTTTAGTTTCGAGAGATTTTCTGAATTCAGTCGCCTTACAAGAAGTTCTGCTTGTTGGAGAGATTTAGTAGACTGTAATAGTAATTATGCGCCAAGGTAGAAAAGTGAGGTATTATTGACGAGGTCCATTAAAGACCGAGAAGCGAAGCTTCGAGGTCTTTAATGGATCCGAGACATTAATACACTTTTCTACCGTGGCTCATATAGCATTTTTTCACTACTTCACTACTGGCATTTTATTTTTTTAAATATTAGTTTGTCGACTCCCGTTTCACATGACATGACAGCTATGCATAAAATAACCTCACTTTCTATTAAATGGATTGAGATTTAGTTCTAATCAAGTAGGCTCTGTATTTTTCTACCTTGGTTAATAATGAACAACTTTATTACCTCAACAAAAGTCAATAAAGTTAGGTTTAGAGGCTAGTAGTGAAAAATTATTAACATAAATTTGTAAGTAGGTATACATAGTGGGTATGTAAGTATACATAGTGGGTATGTAAGTATACATAGTGGGTATGTAAGTATACATAGTGGGTCACTTTGTGACGTCAAATTGAATTCAATATGTTGCACTCTAGAAGAAATGAAGTCATGAAATGAAGCTAAATTTTCAGTGATACCGTGCTAGGTATAGGGCTTAATTAAAACATTTAAAAAATATTTATATTGTTTGCTTGTATGCGCCCATAATTGGGAACAATTTCTAAAAGCACGACTCAGATGCTAGCCAAACATTTTTTCTATCCAAACTTTTCCATAATACATATAAAACGTGTGTGATAAGTGATAATAATGACATAAGCTGAGATACCTACAAGCGTTGAAGGCGGTAACAGTATAATACTGGCTGAAATTTCCATTTTCCGAGTAGAGAAAGTGCGGCTCTGGACCTTGTCTACACTCTACGAATATGTATTGGTAGGCAACTAATAAAATACATCATTACACTTAAATTTAAAATGGCGAGGGTGAAGATAGATGTTCATGTCTGTCTATGTCTAACATATTAGTCGAATTTAAAATTTTTTCCCTCTGTTTCTTTTACATAATTTTCCATCAGTATCTATTCTGCTTTGAGGAGACTATATAGAAGCGAACTACAGTTATTTATACCATTTTTCTACAAAAATAAAAAGCGGATCTACAAATACTTTTTCACGAAATTATACTCGTAATACCAAAATAATTCCAATAAAAAGTAAGTTCCAAAACTAAAACTACTTCTGAAAAAAGTGTGAAACAAATAAATATACTCATCTGAAATTGCTGTATCTATCCAATAAACAACTCACAGGTAATATATTTTAATGTATTTAATAGGGTAGAGGTTTGTAAGAGTACGCATGAGTACTCGCGCTTGTTTTTAATATACAGGGTGTCCCAAGATTTTTTCTACAGGCTGTAACTCAGGAATTAACGAATAGGTTTATTTGAAAACTGTGTAATCTTTTTGGGACCTACAGTAATTTCATCCGAGGTATACAGGGTATCTGTGACGTCATCATAGAAGAAGGGACGTCATCACAATGAAAAAATTCAATGGAAGGGGGGTATCAAACTTAGCTCAAATGAAACAGCTTTTTATTTTAAACTCAACAGTGTATCACAGCGAGGGTACTCAAGTGGATAATTATACCAAATTTTCAATTTATTGTTTATTTGCAACAATAACCAGAACATTTCGACTTTACAGTGATTTTATAAAATATGTTCGAAATGGCCTCTGTCTGCAACAACACAAGCATCGAACAGTCTAAGTAGAAGAAGGAACTATAATAATAATTACAGTCCACTAAATCTCTCCAACATTTGGTCCACTTCGAGTCACGTGAGAAAAGAATTCAGTAAGGAACTTGCAGCTGCGGTGAATTCCCTTATATGTTAAAAAAACCTGGCCGCTGATCACTGTCTTACGCATACAATTTTCGAAAAGTGAGTCCGTTCCAATATTTCTCATCATTTACTTATTTCATTCTCTTGAATTAGCACGCATTAGTTTACTTAATTCAGTATTATTTGAATATTTTGCTTGTCATAAATCGGAATGAATAGTGACGAGAAAGTCTTGATAAGGAAACGGGGTTCATTGAAAAGCAAATTAACGATATTCGTTAATCATTTTAGGGATACTAAAGACAATATAGACCAAAATAGTATTTTGGAATTGCAGAAAAGATTATCCAAAATTGAGAATATATATGATAACTTTGATGAAGTTCAAACTCAGCTGGAAGTGCTTGCAGAAAATCCCGACGAGCAGAATTTAGAAAGGGAACAGTTTGAAAATATGTTTTAAAAAATTACAAGCGAAGTCGAATTGTTTTTAAAATCACAAGGTAAGCCATCAGAAGGTATTGTTGTTGAATCACAAAGATTAGAAAATGAGTTCTCAAATAGTCCTAATAATTCTAATATTTTGTTAAAAAGAAAACAAGTAAAGCTGTGTGATATTAAGCTACCTCTTTTCTCTGGTGTTTATGAAAAATGGATTGAATTCAGGGATACTTTTCAGTCTCTCATCAATAATAATGATCACATCAGTGAAATAGAAAAATTTCAATATCTTAGGGCTTCATTAGAGGGTACTGTTAGGCAAGTTATACAGTCATTTGAGTTTTGTAGTAAGAATTATTCATCAGCTTGGAATGCTTTATGTAAACGTTTTGATAATAAAAACATTTTGATTTATTATCATTTTGATGCATTATTTAATATGGAAAAGCTCCATAAAGCATCATCAGAAAAACTACGTGAAATGGTTGATCATGTTTCTAATCATATAAGAGCACTTGAGGTTTTAGAACAAAATGTAGATAGTTGGGATGTGTTAATTATACATTTAAGAGTTTAGATAACTTCACATTATCAAAGTGGGAAGAATTTAAATTACTCCATGGAAATGTATCTTTAAAAAATATGTATGATTTTCTTAAAAGTAGTGCTGATTTATTAGAGCGTCTGGATAATAAAAGATATGATTGTAAATTAGAAAAAAAGGTATATCAGACAAAAGTTTTGTCGCTACTGATAAAAATAAATACAGCATTCATTGTATATTTTGCTCAAGTTTACATAGAAATCATAAATGTGATCAGTTCATGACATTTTCACTATCAAAAAGACTTCAGTTGGTAAAAAATCATAAACTTTGTGAACATTGTTTACATATAGGTCATGTAACTACTAAGTGTAAGCTCTATGGTACATGCAAAAAATGTGGTGGTAAGCACAATACACTTCTTCATCAATAAATTAATGAAGAACCGTCGACTTCAGTAAATGTCGATGGGGTTGAAAATAATACAGTGTTAACATCACATACTTCTCATAAAAATGATCTGGTTTTACTTGCTACAGTGATTGTTGAAATTTATGATAAATATGGAATATCGCATAAAGTTCGTGCACTGTTAGATTCTGGTTCACAATCCTGTTTTATTACGGAGTCTTTATGTAACAGACTTAAGTTGAATAAAAGTAAAATTCAATTTTCCGTCTCTGGGTTGAATAATAATGTGTCTCATTTGAAATATAAGACTGAGGTAACTATACATTCTCTTTACGAACAGTTTTCTCTGACGATTCCTTGTTTAATTTTACCTACTATAACAGGTTTAACGCCTTCCAGAAGGGTCAATATTTCAGATCCGAATATTCCAAAAAACTTTCAACTTGGCGATCCTAATTTTATTATTCCTGGATCAATTGATATACTCATTGATGCCGATATATTTTGGCGAATTATTCGTTATAAACGTTTAGAACTGGCAATAAGTAAACCAGTTCTTCCGGAAACTCGACTAGGTTGGATTATTTCTGGAAAACTAAATAACCTAAATGATGTGGAACTAAGTCTTTGTAACATTAATCGGGAATATGACTCTAATAAACTAATACAAAATCAATTAGAGACATTTTTTGAACTCGATAAAATTGCTGAGAAAAATCCATGGTCTATCGAACAGCAAGATTGCGAAAATCATTTTTTAAATACAACCACTCGTCTAAAAAATGGTCGATTTTCAGTTCGCATAGCGTTCAAAAGAACAATCTATGAATTAGGAGATTCCAAAGAACAAGCAGCTAAACGTTTTCATGCACTAGAAAAAAAGTTAAATGAAGATTTCGAATTTAAAGAAAGGTATTGTCAATTCCTAAATGAATATGAAAATAAAGGACATGACAAAATTAGGCAATTCATCTGATATATCGTATTTTCGAGTGAAAGAAGCTTAACAACCAAGTTACGTGTTGTTTTTGATGCTTCAGCTTCAACATCAACGGGAGTTTCACTCAATGATATTCAAATGATCTTTTTTCCATTTTATTACGATTTCATCAACATCGTATAGTTTTCACTGCCGACGTAGAAAAAATGTATCGACAAGTCGAAGTGGATGGAGAAGATCGATGTTTTCAAAATATCTTATGGAGAAAAGATCCTTCTGAAAATATGTTCAAAATGGCCTCTGTCTGCAACAACACAAGCATCGAACAGTCTAAGTAGTTCACGTGTACATGCCGCATTTATCATCTCTTGCGTAAGGTTATTACAAGCTTGACTAATTTTATTTTTTAAATCGTTCGCGTCTACAGGTTCTTCATTATAAACAAGCTCTTTTAAGTATCCTCATACAAAAAAATCTAGGGGTGACAGCACCAGCGATAGGGGAGGCCATTGAAAGGGTCCATGAGTTCCAATCCATTTGTTTGGAAATCTAGCATTAAGATAATTTATTACAATACCGCTATTATGTGCGGGTGCGCCATCTTGCTGCCATATCATATCTCTTCTTTCATTCAAAGGAATATTCTCCAGTAACGCAGGTAGGTCATTTTCTAGGAAATTTAAATATCTCTGACCGTTGAGATAGCCTTCAAAAAAATATGGGCCTTCTAACCGACCATTGAATAATCCACACCAAACATTAACTCCCCATCTGGTTTGAAAGCGAGTTCCCCTTACCCACCGCGGATTTTCCACTGACTAACAATGAGAGTTATGGCGATTCACGACGCCATTATTATGGAAACGCGCTTCATCACTCCACAAAATTTTACTCAACAAATTGGGAGTGTCTTGCATCATAACTTCCAGATCGGTGGGTCGCAACTCATGATTCAAATGCAATCCAAATGGATGGTAATGGTCGGTTTTCAAAATTCTATGAACTGAACTTGCAGAAACACCAATTTCTGCATCAATGGTTCGGATGGATACATGGGGATCAACCGCTACATATGCTAAAACATTCACCACATTCAGTTCGGTCTGTAATGGTTTGTTATGATTACTATGCTCTAAGTTTGGAAATGAACCTTGCCGCAACTTCAACCACAAAAGTCACATGAGAAGGTGTTCTTCTTTCGGTAAAACGCTCCTGGTATAAGGCCTGAGCATTTCGAGAATTTTTCCTACACTCACCTAGATTAGCAACATATCTACATGTTCATTCGGTGTGAATAGGAATGGCATTTTTACTTCGGAGTTTTCACTCGATGTATTGTTTTAAAACGGTACTAGGTGTGAGTATTTAGAAAGTGACCACAATCAATGTGACATTAGATTTTACTAATATCAATCAAAAAGCGATTAAGGTAGAATTCCAACGCCAAAGATATAACTTTCGTATTGAAAAGTTATTTTTTAAAAACAATTTAAATTTACACTTAAAATTTATTATATTTAGTACAATGTAAATATTAGATAATAAATTAACAATTAAAAGCTTTAGAACAGAAGTTGAATTAGAAGTGTCTATTATCGTCTAGTTAGAAGTATTTATACCTTCTAGTCGAGGTTGCTATTGGGCGGCGGCTTCCTGGAATTAAATGCAAAAGCTTGCATTTTTGGTGCACATAACTCCTCCCTTCTTAAGCTGAAAAAATAATGGAGTTAGTTTTTCTAGTTTCTTCCAAATTTTCCATTTCGGTTTCGGTGGATGGTTTGGATTTTCTTGTCTTCTTTTTCTTGATTATTATTAAAATTGTTATTATCATTATTATAATTATTATGCTAAATATAGCCCCAATTGTTGAAGGTACAATATACGAGTTGTTATTGATTTCTTGAAGGGGTTCTAATTGTTCGGCTATTTGATCTAATTCAAAAAGGTTTTCGAAATTAATTTTAGTGATATTTGAATTTTGAAATGTTTTTCTTGTTTGAAGTGACGAAATCTCGATTTTTGGTAGAATTAACGCTTTTCCTTCTTGAATCTGTGGATTGTTGCTAAATGTCATTTGTTTGATAGTGATTTCACATTTTTCTGGAATGGTTACGAGGGATGGACGGTAGATTTCAAGAAATTGATCTCTTTCGCACTTGGAAATTACTTTTTCTGAGTTATCTGGGATGATAAGGACTTCGTTATTTGTTATTTGCTCTATGATGGATTCATGGATTCTAATTTCATTAACGGAACATTTTTCGGGAAGGTTGCCATCAAGAAGTTGTAGGGTGCAGTTGTCTCTTGATGCGAAGTCTTGTTTGCAATAATACACATCTTCTAATTTTGGGCATTCTTCTTTTTGGGTTTGCGTCTCTTGATTTTTCCGTGCCAAGTAAGGATAGATGGGTGTAAATAGTTTAAGGTTCTGAATTATTGGATAGATATGGTAAAATTCTAGGTATTCTGGTTTGAGGATTGGGATATGTATGGCAAAGATGAGTTTGGATTTTGAAAAGGTTACTTGAGTTCCAAGGAGTAAATAATATGTTAAGACATTCTCAAATTTGGGAATTTCCTCTGGATCATATATTTTATGCAAGTAATCAATCATGTCTATAATTTCTTGGCTAGATATTATTGAATTATGTAATGAGTTTAATTTTGAGAATATGATTGCGTTTTCAATATTATCAATAAATGTTATCATATTTTGGCAATCTAGATTTATTTGACTTATTGTACCTTGAAAGGTGATGTAGCTGTCTAAATTATTAATTTCTTTGTATATCGCATCTTGAAATCTTTCTAAATTTGACTGAAGTTTTACTTGATTTTGCCACATTGTTGTGAGGGATTTATTGTAGTGATCTATCAGTTTTTTATGTAAAGATATTTGTAAATTGGTTTCATGAATAAGTTGTTTTTGGTTTTGTTCTAAAGTCTGAATAGCACTGTCGTATTTGATACCATCGTCGGAATCAAGATTTCCGAAAAGCCATTTATTGACTTTTCCTAGTCCGTTTATAAGTCCTCTTTTTGTCCGAATGTGAGGTTGTATATTTTCAACTCTTTTCGCGAGTGAATTTATCAGGAATTCTGTTCTCTCTAGCATATTTTCGGCTAGGGCATGATAAGAAATTGGATTTGAAGCATTAATTCTTGCAATATTATTTCTTATAACTAAAAAGTTGTCCTTTAAAATACTAGTTTGTTTAACTATTTCACTTAAATCTAAATAATGAATAAAAGTATGTTTAGTATAAACTAATCTACAAGTTCCTAATTTGATGGGTAGTAAGAGATTTTCGAGGGGTATGACACGAATGTCGTCATTGCATTGTGTCCTCGGCAGATTGAGTACCAGGTACAACGTCAGAATCGCCATCGGGTTCATGACCTTGCTGTTCCTGTAAAATATTATTAGAATTACTTTTAGGTTTTCGGGCGATACTTTTATGATAAGTACCTTTATCTGTTTTCAAGATTATACCTTTGTCTTTGATAATTTTGGTTTTCTTAAATTTTGGTAATTTTTTATCCCATGATTTTGTTCGGACATAGGCTGTTTCTTGTTTGGAATAATCAGGGGGGTCTGATCTTTTTTCATTTATTTTTGTAATTATTTTTTCTTTTGTTGCTGCATTTCTTTCATGAATGTTTTTATAAATATCTTTAGCCGCTTGTTTATGATTTTGGACGTAATAGGATATCACGAGGTGATCGTTCAGATCAAAAGGATCTGGGTTATTGATATGGCCTTTAATTATTTCGAAGGGTGTGAATTTGGTTACAGAGTGAATCGAATTGTTATAGGATAGGATTGCATGTTTCATTAATTGATCAACGGTTAGGTCTTTATTGGTTTCTCTTAAACATCTGAGATGTTCTATTAGAGTAGAGTGAAATCTTTCTACAGGGGAATTGGAGTTACTATTTTTTGAAGTAGTGTAATGTAATTCAATTTTATGGAGTTTACAAAAGTCTTCTAAATCGTGGTTTTTGAATTCGGTACCACTATCGGCGGTAATCTTAAAAGGTAGTCCATGGTGTGTTGTATAGTTCAGGAGACCATCTAATATTGATGTACCATTGACACTGGAGAGAGGGTAGGATTGTCCATATCTTGAGAATGAATCAATAATGGTAAGATAGGGGTGGTTTGAGAAACGGAATACGTCAATGTGTATGTGGTCAAATGGTTTTGAAGCTGTTGGGGTTAGATTAAATTTTATTACAGGGGGATTTCGATCATACTTATTTTTAAGGCATGTTTCGCAATTGTTTACAAATTTCTCTATGTCTTCTGACATTTTGGGCCAATAATATCTTGAGCTAAGTGATGCTTTAAGCTCATTTATTCCTCTGTGTCCTTTTTTATAAACATGAAAATAATTAAGTTTTTCAGCTTGTTCGTCTGTAGTTAAAATGTCACTTAAGATTTTTGTACAATGCACAAATTTGTACGAGGAATTTTTAAAGAAATTTTGAACTGTTACAGCAAATATTTCAGGGGTGAGAGGGGCTCTGAAATATATAGCATACGTTCGTTTTGGATCTATGAATTCTTTAACAAACTGAATTATGCTTTGTTCTAAGTTTCTTTCAGATAACACAGCAAGCACGCGATTATTTTCAAAAACTTTCTCTCGTGTGGGTTTCACTTCATTAGATTCGCCACATGTTAGCAAGATTTGATTTTTATATAAATTCAATGCTTTATCTGTGATAGGTATTCCTAGAATAGGATCTTCTGCTGATGTATGAACAGTTTCCAGGTCGGTATCGTCAGGCTGGTTTATTTTGTCCGGTGGGTTTATTTGAATATCAGAGATTATATTTACTTTTGAATTATTGCCTAAAATATCATTCACGTCGTTTGCAGATAAATTAGGTAGCATGTCAACGTTTTCAATTGGATTTCGTTGCGAAGTTAGATTGTCAATTTCTCTTCCAATTATTTCGTCAAGATCGTCAACATTAACGTCTAATGAGTCTGTCTCGAATGCATTTAGGTCACAATCAGGTTTAATTCTTGATAAAGAATCAGCTGCTAAATTTGATTTACCTTTTAAGTATTTTATTTTATAATCGAACTCTTCCAATTTCAATCGCCATCGAACAAGACGTGAATTTGGTTCTTTTAACGAAAACAACCATTGCAAAGGTTTATGGTCTGTCAGAATAAGAAATTCGTGACCAAATAAATAGGGTCTAAAATATTTGCATCCCCAAACAACAGCTAATAACTCTTTCTCAATTGTAGAGTAATTAATTTCTGCACTGTTAAGGGTTCGCGATGCATATGCAATAGGATGTCCTTCTTGGGATAAGACGGCACCTATGGCGTAATTTGATGCATCGGTAATTAATTCAAAAGGTTTATTGATATCTGGGTAGGCTAAAATGGGTTCGGAAGTTAATAAATTTTTACATGTATTGAAACAGTCAATAAATTCTTTTGTATGTTCGACTTTGTTTTCTTTTTTCAGACAAATGGTCATTGGTTTGGTTATTTTGGCAAAGTCCTTAACGAACTTCCTGTAATAACCTAATAACCCTAAAAATGATTTAATTTGTTTTTGTGTACGAGGTATAGGAAATTTTTTTATTGCTTCGATTTTTTTTGGATTTGGTTTAATTCCATCTTGGGTCACTACATGGCCTAAAAATTCAACTTCTTTGCGTAAAAATTCGCATTTATCTAGTTGGATTTTAAGGTGGGCCTCTCTTAATTTTGAAAATACTAATTGTAAATTTTGAAGGTGCTCTTGGAGACTGGTACTAAAAATTATAATATCGTCCATGTATACCATACAAATTTTATTTTGAAGGTCTTTTAATACTTCATCCATTACTCTTTGAAATGTTGAAGGGGCATTTTTTAAACCAAAGGGCATTCTCAAAAATTCGTAATGACCGTTGTCTACGCTAAAAGCTGTTTTTTCTATCGATGATTGGCTCATTTCGATTTGATGAAAACCGGCTGCTAAATCAAGGGTGCTGAAATATTGGGCTCTACCCAATTTGTCTAAAATATCAGTGATGTTTGGCACTGGATATCTGTCAGATATTGTTTTTTCATTCAGTTTACGGTAGTCTATCACTAAACGCCATTTTTGACACCCAGATGCGTCCAGCTTTTTACTCACTATCCATATAGGTGAGCTCCAAGGGGAGTAAGAGGCTCTTATGATGCCTTTATCTAGCATTTCATTGATTTGTCTCTTAACTTCTTCCCTGTGTACATAGGGGTACCTATAGGATTTAGTATGAACTGGGCTTTCATCTGTGGTTTTAATCATGTGTTTTACTTTGGAAGTGAATGATAATGGATCGCCTGGTTTTAGAAAAATATCAGAAAATTTTCGACATAATTTAATTATGCTAGCTTCCTCTTCAGAGTTCATATGATTTGTTCGAAGCAAACTATTTATGTCTACTATCTTATTATTATGTACTGTTTGTTTTTCGAGTTCTTTGTTAATATAATCGAAGTTATGTAATTCGTATTGAGTGGATAAAAAAAGATTAACCGAAATTGGTTCCTTTAAGGTTATTGAAATGGTTTTATTGCTTTTATTGGTTATTTCAACTATAGCATAGCCATTTTGGGCAATGGTTAATGTTTCAGGAATGTAAAGTCCATCTAAATAAGTTTCTTTGATTAAAATTTCTCCATTAACTATGCTTACAGGTAATGCTTTCAATAATTTTTCTGTGGGACCTACTGAGAATTCGAATTTTATATCTGTGGGTGACCGAAATTTTATGGGAATAAATACTTCATTACTAATTAATTGTTTGTTAGTAAAATCTATATTAAAATTCATTCTAACCATATCTTCTACGCCTATGATTCCATCGAAAAATTCGTGAAAATCATATAAGATAAAGTTTATATTACCTTTGAAATTGAATTCCTTGAATGCTGGTATTTCAGCTTGATATCTAATGCGTTTGCTGACAAGCGAGGTTTTGATATCAACATTAGACTGATAAATGCAATTAGAATACCATTGTTCTGCAACTGATGGCCTAATTAAAGAACGTGTACTGCCTGTATCAATGAGAAGCTTTAAGTTTGGGTTTTTAATTTCTATATATGGAAGTGGGTTATCTGATGCTATATTTATTTCCATTATCTCCGATTTCTTTTCAGAGGCTTTAGACAAAAATTTGTATTATGTTCTTTATCGTCTTTAACAGAGTGAACAAAATTATCGTCTTCGACTTCTTCATGATCATCGATTTGATCACCTTCATCGATTTCGTTTTCGTACAACTCTTCAGCTACGAAATTTGGTTTTTGGCCATTATTTCGAAAATAGTGATTATTATTTTGATGTCTATTTGTATTATTATTATGAGTATTTTTAGTATTATATGAGAAATTCCTCGAAGTTGTTGACATTGGCTCGGGTTTAGGTAATTTGTTAGCAGGTATTGGGTTAGGTTTAAACACATTACGTGGTCGTCCGAATACTTGAGCGTTAGTTGGGTAATTTCTAGGAGGCTGAGGCTGTGGTTGTATATTGATGGGTTGACTTGGAAAATATGGCCTTTGATAATTATTGTTATTATTATTATATAAATGTTGATTATTATTTCTGGGATAGTTAAAGTTATTACCTTGCATTTGATAGGTTTGAGGCTTAGAATTATTTCTGAATGGTTGATTTCTAGGTTCATTTAATTGACCGTATAATCTTTCAAAGTTTTCATATTCATCGACATATGCCATGGCATCTTCCAAAGAATTTGGCTTTTTAAGATGCATATTATTTTTCAGGATGCCAGTACATCCAGCAATAAACGTATTAAGCGCTGTTTTGTCGCAATGATTTATATGGCATCGTATGTCATTTTCGTTAAAACTTATATCATTACTGATTCTTTGGATTACTTTACTTTTTAACAATTGTAACCTAGCACCAAAATCAATTAAATTTTCATTTTTAAATGGTCTGGTTCTTGTTAATTCTTGTAATATACAATCTAAATCTCTCCTATCAGAAAAACACTGTCTTAATGCGTCTTTAATTTTTTGCCATGTATCAAGTTCCATTCTATTACCAACCATAGCTTCCGCTTTTCCCGTTAATTTTTCTTGAATACATTCTAGGATGTGAGCATTTATTTCCGGTTCCTCATATACACCGTAGGTTTCAATTAGTCGTTCACAACGAGCAATAAATTTATTAAGAGTATTACAATTACCATCATAAGGTTTAATGTTTTCTAATTTTAATTTAAAAAGATCCCAATTGATTGTGATGGGTGATTTAGTACTTGTAGTAGCCATTTTTGAATTATCAGATAAATCTAGATTCTCAAATTTATTAGATATCAAGGGTTTTTCAATATTTAAATCTGAAATTTGCTTTATTAAGATTTCTAAATCATTCATTCAATGTAGTATGAATAAATATTATTTCATAAATTGCAATGAAGATATAATGAAATTCTCAAATTATTGAGCGCGTCTTAACACAATATCCCTCCTATACTCTAAATAAAAGGTTTAGGAAAGGCAAAAGAAACTTGGCACTTACAGTGATAATCTGAAGCACTGGAGTTTCTCCTCGACTTCTTCAACTTCCTCAAAGCTACCAGAACAGCTCCTCCAAGGGATAGGTTCTTCAGGATCCGCACTTCGATGTTGAAACACCAAGATTATGGATAGATCAACCGACACTATGCGAAAGTCTTTCCACAACCCGCACGAATCCTACTGACTGCGCTAGATATAACTTTCGTATTGAAAAGTTATTTTTTAAAAACAATTTAAATTTACACTTAAAATTTATTATATTTAGTACAATGTAAATATTAGATAATAAATTAACAATTAAAAGCTTTAGAACAGAAGTTGAATTAGAAGTGTCTATTATCGTCTAGTTAGAAGTATTTATACCTTCTAGTCGAGGTTGCTATTGGGCGGCGGCTTCCTGGAATTAAATGCAAAAGCTTGCATTTTTGGTGCACATAACTCCAACTGTTTTCTTTAGCTTTTATAAAAACTAGTTAAAAAGTAAAAATAGGCCTATCTGAAGTGAATCCGGTCATGATAATTGTGGCATTTAAACGATCACTGGTTATTGTTGCAAATAAACAATTAATTGAACATTTGGTATGGTTATCAACCTGAGTACCCCCACTGTGATACACCGTTGAATTGGAAATAATAAGCCCTTTCATTTGAGCTAAGTTTGATACCCCCTTCCATTGAATTTTTTCATTGCGATGACGTCCCTACTTCTATGATGACGTCACAGATACCCTCTATACCTCGGATGAAATTACTGTAGGTCCCAAAAATATTACTCAATTTTCAAATAAACCTATTCGTTAGTTCCTGAGTTACAGCCTGTAAAAAAAATCTTGGGACCTATACCGCCACCTATTAAATAGTCTAAATAGTCAATTATATTCCAAACAGCATGCAGTGGGAAGAGCATAAGAGTACGCAGGGCGTGCTTTTATACTTCGTAGAGCGTACTCTCATGCAAAGATTGCTGTAGTGAATATAGTATAGAATTCGAAGTTTTTTTTGTAGATTTCTAAATTCCGCATATGAGCCGTTATAAAAGAAAGAGCAAGCGAAAGCTAGTGTTTACCTGAGGAAATTTAGAGACAGAAGGTTTTAGGAAAAGAAATATAGCTAGAGAAATAGAGATAAATGAAGCAACACTAAGAAAACGGTTAAAAACTGGCACCTTCCCAAGCTCTTTAGGACTATTTAAAACAGATTTTCCTGCAGATATGGAAGCTTATTTATTACAACAAGTACGTGGTGACCTGGATCTACGTTTTTATGGTAAAACTAAGAATGATCTGAAAATCTCGGCTTACAAGTTTGCTGGAGTAAACAAAATTCAGCACAGGTTTAACAACGTCAAATAAATGGCAGGCGAGTCGTGGATTAAAGGATTTTGTCAAGGACACAAAAAAACACTTCGATAGCCAGAGAAATGTTCAATGGGTCGAATAATGGGTTTCAATAAAGTTCAAGTAGATCGGTTTTTCAAAAATCTCGAGACTCTTTATGAAAAAAGAAAATACCTACGAAACTCCATTTACAATATGGACGAAACAGGTATATCGACAGTGCCTAATAAACAACCAAAGGTTTTATCTAGCAAAGGAAAAAAACTGCTCGGAGAAGTAGCTAGCGCAGACCGGGAACAGCTTGCCACAGCTGTATGTTGCTATAGCGCCACAGGGACGTACATCCCTCCCTATGATATTTCCCAGGATGAAGGATGAGCTCTTTTTAAATGCACCTACTGCTACATGCAAAATGATTTCGGAGTCTGCGTTTATTAACAAATATTTATTTTGCCAAGAACTACAGCAAGCCTAGTGCAGAAAATCCAATACTTTTGATCCTTGACAACCATTCCTCACACCGTGATCTAGAAGCCATACAGTTCTGCAGGAAAAATGACATAGATTTACTCTCCTTACCACCTCATGTAAGCCACAGAATGCAACCGCTGCATGTTGGTTTCTTTGGCCCATTAAAGTGTGCTTACAGTAGGAAGGGTGTTAAATGGATAGTTAATAACCCGGGAAAAGTGATAATACAGATGCAAGTTGCGGACAGTTTAACTATGCTTACACCAGCGTTTCCAATATTGAAAAATCAGAGAACACGTTCAGAGCTTCCGGAATATATTCCTACAATCCAGATCAGTTCAACGATAATGACCTTGCGCCTTCCTGTGTGACCGACGCACCCATTATTACAGAGAATGTCCAGCCCAATGAATAAATCGCGGGAGAAGTAGTGGGATTAATGGACGAGCCAGAATCATCTAAGAGTATTCCATTACGGGCAACACCACCACCGCTAGATATTGCCAATATATTGATATAGTATGTGAAGATGGGAAACTTCTATCAAATAATTTGCAAAATTTTGAAGAAGAGGCTTCAAATCGGTTAGAACCAGCTTGAGAAGTTTTACTTTTGCCGCAAATAAAAAAAAAACAAATCGCAGATCACAAAAGTGTGAAATACAATCAAGGATGAAGTTGAAGAACTTGCTGATATAAAGAAAAGTAAAGAAGAGAAGAAAGTTGGAACAGCAGAAAGAAAACTAGTTGCCAGTGGCTCAAAACGTCAGAAATTAAAGAAGTTGCAAAATATGGAAAATGTGGAAAATGTGACGAAAAGGATGTACGTTGTCCAGGATGTGGAGACCTGTACTCAGAATTTTTGGAAGATGAAGACTGGATTATGTATTCTTCCTGTAACATGGATCTTGCACCACGTATATAATAGGAGACTTTGTTTGCTTTAACTGTTCAGAGTGAGTATATTCAGTATTTTTCGCAAGTTCGTTTTTTAATGGTTTATTAATGTTTTGAGTTTTTATTGATAACATTAAACTTTCGAAGCTTGCTTCTTATTGCACGACTTAGGGACTTTTGAGAAGGCTAGTGAACTCGTAAAACGTGTAACCGTTACGAAAAGTCCGTCACGCAACAGTGTTGCCAGATTTCTGAATAATCCACTAATCCAATGAAATTTAAATTGAAGCTTGCTTCTTATTGCACGACATAGGACTTTTGGGAAGGCTAGTGAACTCGTGAAACGTGCGAGGTTACGAAAAAGCATTCGTCACGCGATAACCCATTCAAGCGACTGTGCTCAATCACTCTTGCCGCACTGAGCTCGCACACCTATAGGTGTGGAAAAATGTAAAAATGGTTAATAATTGCCAAATATGTTAAAATTTTTGAAAAATGGTCAAAAAATTTCAAATTTGTTAAAAAATTTGGAAAAATGATCAAAAATTGTCAAAAACTGTCAAAATTGTTAATAATTGCCAAATATTTTCAAAAATGGTCAATAATTGTAAAAAAATTTGAAAAATGTTTAAAATTTTTGAAAAATTGTCAATAATTGTCAAAACCAATCAAAATTCGTCAAAAATGGTCCAAAAGAATAAATAATTGTTAAAATTTTGAAAAATTGTCAAAATTTTGAAAAAATGGTCGATAATTGCCAACCCAGCAAACAATGCGTTGACGGCAAAAGTCCGGGCCAATGACGGGATTACCGGGAAAATGCATGTAATGGCAGACCATTCAAAGGCTGTAAATGGCCTTTTATACGTGGGCCGGTACCAACTTACTTTGTGATGGGCCAGTAACGTCCAGCCATTATTAAACAATATCAACTAATATTTAGTCATGGCCTATAGCCGGCCTGCTGCAAACGGGCCGATAATGGTCAGACCCCTGATGGACCAGTAAAGCCAATCCGTTATTCATCCTTACCAACGCATATATTGACCAAAATTCAGCAATCCCATAGTCGAGAAATCTATTAACACGAAACAGTGCCGACCAATATATTTTGTTTTGTTTTGAATTTATTAAAATAACTGTGAAGTTCAAAATAAATATATCTTTATGGATGAACGGCTTAAAAATTTAGGACCCAATCTAACGAGAGAAACAGAAGAAGAAACTCCGAACTCGTGTTATGAACAGAGGTTATGTCATGAGATATTTTTATTGTTTATGAGCTTTATTGATGATTTTGTACAGTGCAAGCGTTCTATTAATTTTAATTCTTATAGTAATGGCGAAGAGTAGTTTTAACTTTATTAATAACAAGTAAGTACAATGTAATAAAACTTTGTTACGTAGATGTCGCAGATTGTTGAATTTGATATTTTTTGTTACTCAACTATTGCAGTTAATCTTTATTTAAACTACAATCTTTTAGTGTCTTAGTTAGTTTCTTTTACAGCTACAATAGGTATCTTATTTTTTTTAGTACCTATTACACTTTCTAAAATTTGATGGTTTTGTTATATACTTATCCATTTTTTGTATTTATTTTAGAAATAGTACCAGAAATGAAATTTAAAAAAAGATATGCAGTTTATTACCCAACTAATTCAGCTTCAGATACAACCAGATGCCAAGAAGGTCCAAGTTGAAAGTGATTTGGAAACACAATTGCTGTTGAATACTATTGAAGCAATAACAATATTTAACTGCTTAAAGATGACAATTTGCTGAAGTATGTTTAAAATACTCACCTTTATCTACACTACAATTTTATTATTTGTATTTTCCAATGCTTGTTCAAAATCACTTTAAAAATTTAGGTCCTACTCAACAAAACTGTAATTCAATTATTTTATATGTTTTCACATTTTTAATCGAAGTACTATTGTTTGCAACCTGAGCTATTGAAAAGAGCTTGTATAAGAGCAAAATGTCATTGTCCCTACCCTACTAACTCTTATTATTTTAGTGCGATTGGATGACAATTCCACCAATTAGTGCTGATGACAAGGAAACAGTGAGAATGCTTGAGTAAAAGATGATGAGCCATGAATTTGCACTGCCTATGGATAAATAGCAAGCCAACATTCCAAGATTACAATAAAGTGATCGGGCTGATAATAAATTGGTAATTATCTTCCTCTAATATTGTAAGTTTTTAATTATTCTTATTGAAGTTATATTTACTGGGTAGTAGGATAACAACAAAAAGATACATTTGTCAAACAGTGTATTAGCTATGCCCTGTTACTGTACTTTAATGATTATAATTCAGTCGATAATAGTTATAGGTCACAAGCAATATACTTTTTCTACTCGTATGTTTAGATTTTATCATTAAATATTTAAGAACTGTACTTTGATGATATCCATCAAGATACGAATTTTTTATTTAGATACAAGTTTGCATCCAATAGATACAATAAATAAATAAATAAAATAAGAACACATCATTCTAATATTCAGCCAATATCTGATATAGCTATATATATCTGGCAGATCATAATTTAATTAAATTTGACAGCTGTCTTAAAATTTGTGCATATCTAATGATGAAATTGAAGTATGGGAGTAGTAAAAATAGTGATGTATAGTAAATTTTATACCCATTTAGAATAAGACCATCCTTATTTATTATTAATAAATCGGTTGAAACAAAAAATTACCAACAAAAATGAACGTCGTAACTAATTTATTAGATGTCACGTTTTTGAAGTTACGTCAAATTTTGATTTCATGTTAATGTCAGATGGTTCAAGAAGCCGCATACGTTAAGTTACTAAAACGGCTGGTACCTCTAAATAGGTATTAATTTTACTATAACTCACATTTAATACAAATTTAATGGCAAACCCCTTACGCAATGTTCATATTTGTGTCTAAATAGCCATCATTAAATACTCATTGCATAAAATATACTATTTTATGAAATATATTTTAGGGGTAACAAGCAAATAAGCATGGGAAAATATAACCTCATTGGAAATAGAGCAGAGAGAGGCAGAGAAAAAATTAATTAGATATAATTTTTTTATTGATAAATGTACAGAACGTTTTGATGTTTAGTTTGTATTAAAAGTTTTATTTCAACTATTTATGAATTTTACTACAATACACCTTTCAGTGTCAATTAAATTACGTTAGGCTGGAAACGGCCCGTCATAAAAATAATTCACGGCATACTGACGGGCCTTTATAGGCAACGCGAACATAAACGTCATTGGGCCAATGTAGTTAAGCACTGGGGTGCTTTAATGGGCCCCCAGTGACCCACCATTGCATTGTTTGTTGGGAAATATGTTAAAATTTTTGAAAAATTGTCAAAAATGGTCAATATTTGTAAAAATTCGTCAAAAACTGTCAATAATTGTTAAAATTTTTGGAAAATTGTCAAAAATAGTCAAGGATTTGGAAAAATCGTCAAAAATTGTCGAAAACTGTCAAAATTTTGAAAAAATGGTTAATAATTGCCAAATATTTTCAAAAATTGTCAAAAATTCTGAAAAATGGTCAATAATTGTCAAAATTTTTGAAAAATGGTCGAATTTTTCGGAAAATTGTCAAAAATGGTCAAAATTTTGAAAAAATGGTGAATAATTATAAAAAAACTGTCAAAAATGGTCGATAATTATGAAAAATTGTCAACATTTTTGAAAAATGGTTAAAATTTTTGATAAATTGTCAAAAGTGGTCAATAATTGTCAGAACCTGTCAAAAATGCTTGTCAAAATTTTTGAAAAATTGTCAAAACTGTCAAATCTGGTCAATAATTTTCAAAAATGGTCAATATTTATTAAAATTTGAAAAAATTGTCAAAAATTTGAAAAAATGGTCAATAATTGCCAAATATGTTAAAATTTTTGAAAAATTGTCAAAAATGGTCAATAATTGTGAAAGACGGTCAATAATTGTCAAAATTCGTCAAAAATAGTCAAAAATGGTCAATAATTTTAGAAAAATGGTCAAAATTTTTATAAAAATGGTGAAAAATTCACGAAAAATGGTCATTCTATTGTGCATAAGAAGAAAGCTTCTATCGGCGGTCCGACGACCGCTCACCTTTTTTTTACATGAAATTTTGTCTAACAACTAACAATCACCAAAATACGGTTTTACTTCTAATCTTTTTTATGTCAAGATGGGGTGCGTACTTTTAATCGCCAGGATGCTGTGATGTTCAACAAAATAAAACATTTTAATAATAGTAAGCTTTAGAGGAAAGTGGAATACGACACGGCTACCCTCCAAACATCACTTATTATAGTATTCAATATAACAAAATATATCAAGTGTAAGTCGTTTATTTAATAAACGATAAATATTGGATAGTTTGTGCGTAACAATTTTAGATGATTATATTTTCTTATTTCGTACTATTCCAGTTCGAGTTTTTGAACTAACTATTTATCATTATTCAAAGACATGAAAAATGGAAAAGTAGTAACGTGGCTAAGAACTATATTGATATTGATGATTCGACTCACAGTCAAACAGAAAAGTTTCAAAAAATATCCGACCCAGGTTGAAGAATATTAGAGATTTACAGCACACGCTAGATAAATGTGCATTAAACCAGAAGCTAGAGCAAAAGCGCTTACTAAACTTTTGCCAAACATTAGCGGCTCATCCACAACAAAACGCCTCGTTCTCGCTGGTGCTGTGAACTCCATACTCCTATACGGAGCCCCGATCTAGCATGGTGTTCTTATATTCAAATCTGAAAAATACAGGCTATTAGACGTCCAACGGAGAATGTTGTCGAGGGTTTGTTGTGCCTACAGAACGGTCTCCACTATTGCTCTACAGGTTATTGCTGGGGCCATATACATTCACTGGATGGTGAAAGAAAGAGCAAGAGTACACAAACACATAAATCTGACCAAACAAAAACAGAAGAATGGGTGATAACTATGGATAAAGGGCAGGAAGAGTGGCGTAATGAAAAGAAACATGCACAGTGTACCAATCGTCTTATACCTGACGTGAAAGACTGGATAGAGTGCAAGTTTAGAAGAACTGGTTACGTCTTCTCACAATTCCTGAGCCCAGAACATGCAGTAAACTGTCAACTGTCAACTGTCAACTGTCATCTGTCAACTGTTCAACTGTCCAACTGTCCATGGTATGATGTGAACCGGAGACTGCTGAACGTCGATAATGTAATGCCCCAGATGTTGAAGAGACTTTTGATCTAATCTGCAATTTCATAGGTGAAGTGATAAAGGCCCACGAAGCAGTTAACAGGTGATAGTGAGGCCATCTATATGTCTCTCGAAGATATGCCAAGAAAGGTGGTACCGAGGACATGTGTGAGAAGTGGTAGGTTTAGTGGGACGCTACCATGCTCGGGGTGCTGGTGGTAGTCAATGAAACGACTGTCTCCCTTTATTATAATCATGGATAGAACCCCATACAATCTGGGACTCCTTCCCAGTCTTGTTGAAGATTCACCAACTCAAAAAGAGCCGGAGCGCATTTTTCACAGTATGTTAATAGCTGTTTATTCAATTATTCAATGTTGTGTGATCGTCGGAAAAATATTCTATGTAATTCGAGCAGAAAGTAGCCTTCGATCTCAAACAAAAAATTAGCACTTTCCCTTTTTTTAAATATATTTTCGCCCTCGATACACAATAGTTATTTGTGTATTTAGAGCGTAAAGTAACAGATTGCCGCTCGAGAAAGAATGTTGCCGCGCGACGCGGATCGGAGCGCGGCGATCTTTCGAAAGCGGCAATTTTACTTTACGCTCGAAAAACACACATATTTTTTTCTACAGTCGCCCTTTTAATAATTAAATTATATTACCTTAGGTTATAATAGGAGTGCTAGAATAATCGTCATTTTCGCTATTCATCATGATTAACCTTAGGAAGATCTACTGACTAGGGATGTTAAAAAAATCGATTTTTACATAAATCGATTATTATTTGCTTATAATCGATTTTTAGAGTAATATCAATCGATCTTTAGTAAATCGATTTTATAAATTACGTGTTTAAATCGATTTTCGGAAACGGCTCGTATCATTTATTGACTATCACTATCATTCGAAATTTTGACATCTTTTGACGATTATTGACCATTTCTCAAAATTTTTACAATTATTGACCATTTTTCAAAATTTTAACAATTATTAACCATTTTCAACAATTATTGACCATTTTGACTGTTTTTCTAAATTAGTGACCATTTTTCCAAATTTTTGATAATTTTTGACCATTTGTCAAAATGATGACAATTTTTAACCATTTTTGATAGTTTTGGAAAATAATTGTCCATTTTAACAATCATTGACAATTTTTAAACATTTTTTTGATAGTTTTTGACCACGTTTAACAATTTTTCAAAATTTCAGATCATCTTTCAAAGTTTTTGACCATTTTTGATAATTATTGACAATTGTTGACAATTATGGACCATTTTTCCAAATTTTTGACAATTATTGACCATTTTGACTGTTTTTCAAAATTAGTGACAATTATTGACCATTTTTGACCATATTTCAAAAACTTCAACAATTTTTGACTATTATCAACTAATTTTCAAAATTTTAACAATTATTGACCATTTTTGACAATTATTGACCATTTTGACTGTTTTTCAAAATTAGTGACGATTTTTCCAAATTTTTGATAATTTTTGACCATTTTCCAAAATAATGACAATTTTTAACCATTTTTGACAATAATATGGTCCATTTTTAACAGTTTTTAACAATTATTGACAATTTTCAACCATTTTCACTAGTTTTTGACCAGTTTTAACTATTTTTAACAATTTTTAACAATTTTTCAAAATTTTAGACCATTTTTCAAAGATTTTGACCATTTTTGATAATTATTGACAATTATGGACCATTTTTCCAAATTTTTGACAATTATTGACCATATTTCAAAATTTTTTACAATTATTCAAAAACTTCAACAATTTTTGACAATTATCAACTATTTTCCAAAATTTTGACAATTATCAACTATTTTTCAAAATTTTAACAATTATTGACCATTTTTGACAAATATTGACCATTTTAACTGTTTTTCAAAATTACTGAAAATTTTTCCAAATTTTTGTTAATTTTAGACCATTTTTCAAAATGATGACAATTTTTAACCATTTTTGATAGTTTTTGACCATTTATGACAATTTTCCAAAATATTAGACCATTTTTCAGAATGATTGTCCATTTCTGATAATTATTAACAATTGTTGACAATTGTGCACAATTTTTCCAAATTTTTGACCATTTTTGACAATTATTGACCATTTTTGGGCCGTATTTCAAAAAATTTAACAACTTTGACAATTATCAACAATTTTTCAAAATTTTAACAATTATCAACTATTTTTCAGAATTTTGACAATTTTTAACAATAATTGACCATTTTTGACCATTTTGGATAGTTTTTAACAATTATTGGCAATTTTTGACAATTTTCCAAAATTATTGACAATTTTTAAAAATTTTTGACCATTTTTTACAGTTTTTGACAATAATTGACAATTTTTGACAATTTTTGACAATTTTTGACAATTTTTGACAATTTTTGACAATTTTTGACAATTTTTGTCAATTTTTGACAATTTTTGACAATTTTTGATAATTTTTGAACATGTTTCAAAATTTTTGACAATTTTCATATAATTATTTTATTTGATTTTTATTCTGAGTAATTGTTAAATATTCACCAACTGAGATAATTTGGAGGGCGTGGTTTGATTAAATAAGCGAACAAAAAAAATTTCTTTTTGCGCTAGAGCGTAAAGTAACAATCCTCGGCATTTGTCGACTTTACGATTTCATTTGAATATAGTAATTAGTCATTTTACTCGCGACTGTAGAAAAAAGCTATCCTAATCTTAACATATCCATAGTATCATTTACTTTTCCCTGTCCATAATATTCATCGTTGCATAAAATAATACCCGCCCAGAAAGAGTTAAAACAACCTAAAAACAGACTTACCTCCGTATTGTATGCAGATGATGTAACAGAATTAAGAATATTCATTGGTTCTAAGCTCTCGTCGTTAATCCAAGCCGCATACAAAGAGACGCTAACAATTTTAAATATTTGATAAACAAACGAGACTATGAAGTAAACTTTTCCTATCATTCCAGAAACAGTCCTGTGAATTAAAAACAGTGGTTTAGGTTTTAAGACATGACATAAATTTATTGATTTGTAGTCAATAAAAATTGAATTTTTTGTATGCGGGCCGATATTATATTTTTCTTGTTAATTTCCTTGTTCACAGTATACAATATAATCGGAATTAAGAGCACTAGAATGTGATAAATATTCTTTTCCTGGGGTAGAAAACTGCGAGGAACAGTGCACTACTTTAATATATTTAGTTTTGAGTGCCGCCTCTTAAGGCCATAAAAAATGTACGTAGAAATTTGGTTCAACTGAATTCTTCATAATATCAGAATTCCGGAGATCTTATTTTCGTACAGACGTAAAGGTGATTGACATGTTTTTCTAATCTCATCCATTATTTTCGGGCTTATTCCGATTGAATTTCTTCTGTACTTCTGAGCATTGTAAACAATGGACATGATGACAGTCACTAAAGATCACTGAAATGATGATTTGAAATAATTTTTAAGGAAACAGATATTTGAAGAAAATCACTTATTTTAGCATTCATATTTATTTTGATGAAAATATGAATGCAAAAAATAACAATCCGCCATCTTAGCTCAAACACCGATCAGAAGCCCGTGACGTCACAGTTTGGTAAACATCGTTGGACATTTTGGCTTTGACGTTTGGAATATCGCTGGAGCTTCCATTGAATTCGTATTGATGTTTCCCAGGAACACTGTTCTAGAAACGACTATGGTTCGATACAAAGCTGTCAGTATAGATATGAAAGAGCGACCAAGAACAGAAGCCGAGGTATTGACTTTGTTGACTTCCTTCTCCAGTTGACAAGGTACTGACTTCTCAACAATCCCTCTACTCGTTTAAAAAAGTATTGACTTTCGCCCTCTCCTGAATCTCCAGTCTCTAAGGTACTAACTTAGGTATACTCCGTTGCGCTGAAGGTATTGTATAAAGGGATTTGGATTTACGAGAAGACAAAAGTACAATAAATATTTACAGGGCGATCCCAAAGAGCCAGCAAATACAGTCTTCACAGAGATAATACAGTAATATATCAGACGACGAGGAAACTTTGAGCCAAGACGGATCCGTCGAAGTAGGTTGGGTATACAAGTTAAGTGGAGAGAAATTGGTAGCAGAACTAAACAACTGAAAAATTTCAACAAATGGCACCGTAGAAGACTTGATAACAAAACTGGAATGATCAAGGCATATGGACGCAGTGCTTTGCGGACGACATAGTGTTTGTCACCAATGGGTAGTTATGGAGGTCCTACAAGAAGCAGGTAGAGTACTGCTGTTCGGAGAAAAACTAGTAATATCCAAAGAAGATAAATGTCTGAGAGTGACTCTTGATTCCAAACTGAATTGGAAGACACACCTGGAAAAAATTACTACCAGGGCGACTAGGCTTTTATAGCAATATAGAAAAGTTATGGGCAAAGCCTGGGGAATACGACCTGAGGCTTTACACAACTATGATAAGGCCAACGATGAACAGCACAAGGACGGCATCAATGAATGCCCGTATTGGACTTCCTCCTTTGGAACTTTTTGTAAGGGCGGAGGCGATGATAACAACTCTAAGGCTGAAATTGGGAGACTTATTAAATTATCCCCGAGCAATGTTCGAGAAGGACGCACTGATACAACTGGGACAATACTAGATGAACCCATACTTCACATGAGTTTTGATAGCAGGACACCGGAGAACATATTCACTGAGCCAGTGAACATCATCATCCTATCTAGGGAGCGGGTGAAGCACCCAGGAAATTCTGGAGAAATCATCTGGTTCACCGATGGTTCCAAAACAAACCATGTTCTTCAGCCTTGGTCAATATACGTCTGTGATTCAAGCAGAGACGATTGCCTCTATAGCCTGTATTGATGAAAACATCAGAAGATAATATACCGGACAAAAAATTAAAATATCCACTGACAGCCAGGCTCTGCTTAAAGCTATCAGTGATCCAACAACTATGTCTAGACATGAAATGGCGGACAGGTTAGCTGAAGAAGGTTCTAGAAGAGACTTCATAGGTCTGGAACAGCTTTGTGGAATCACTATGGATTGTATAAGAGGGGAAATCGGGAACTGGCTAGATAAGGAACACCAACTGAAATGTAGGTTGACACAAGGACACCTCCATACAAACAGTTTTCTGAACAAAGTAGACAAGGAACCATTAACCAGGCTACTGAAACTGGGTGAGACAGTTATCGACATGGTGACGACACTGCACCCTGGGTGCACATCTGCACAAAATGGGCAAAGTTAGTGAACCTATGTGCAGAAAATGTGAACTCTATTATAAAACACCTACCACATACTCTGCTTTTGTGAGAACTTACAAGGAGTCAGACGGAAGCAGAAGGAAATAATACAACCATTACACTTACTGAAAATCCCTCCAGTTGAACTAGTGGCTTATATAGAAGACACGAAGCTTCTGATTGGGAGTAGATAACATGGGAAATGGTACAAGTACAAATACCTGGGCTGTTGAGCACAACCCAAACGAATGAATGAAAACTGGTATATGAAATCAGATCAACTGAACAAAAAAGCTTAGAACCTCTCACATCCAACCAGAACACAAACACAGTCACGACAAAACGAAGACCTGTGCAAAAAATTGACTCCATCATAAAATATGAACTACATTACGACGGATCCAGAGATTCCAAAGAATTTCTAAAACGTCTCGAAGAACTCCAAATCGCATTCTAATTATTAGAGGATAACATTATGTTAAGGGCCCTCCCAGAAACCCTAGAGGGAAAAGCAATACTTTGGTAACGCATTAACAAAAATACTTTCTTCTCAAATTGGTTAGAAGCCATACCCGTAAGGAGATCAACAGCAAACACAATGTGTGAGTGAGTGAGAGAATTCAAAATAACGAAAAAGGACAGTCCGCCTTATTTCCCTCAAAACAATCCAGTATAACGAACGAACAGGGTAATCAAAACAATAATAGATTAATTCTGCAAAAACAATCACATTCCTGACCACCAAAATGACTACCAAGAAATTGAAATAGTTGAAATTAAAATGGAAGAACTAAAGAATGTAATAAGACTACTTAAAAATGGAAAAGCACCAGGAAATGATAAGATCATTAATAACACCGATACACAAGAAAGGAGACCAAAAAAATTGTAATAACTCCAGAGGAATAACGTTGCTAAACACTATTATGAAAATATTTGAACAGATAATAAATAATAGACTTAAACCAATACTAGAACCACGTTTATCAGAAGCACAAAGCGGGTTTAGACCTGGAAGGAGTACTCAGGATCATATTTTCACGATCAAGCAATTAACAGAAAAACGTCATATGCAAAATAAAAAATTATATCTAGCGTTCATAGACCTTGAAAAAGCTTTCGATACTGTACCCAGGGTAAAAGTATGGAAAGCCCTGAAAGAAAGAGGAATACACAACAAAATGATAAGAATTATACAAAACTTATATAGAATAAAAAATATTAATTATGTAATAAGAAATAACACAAAATCAGAGAGATTCAAAACAGAGATGGGATTAAGACAAGGTGGAGGACTCAGCCTAACCCTATTCAACGTACACATGGACAATATAATCAAGAAATGCGAAAGTAAAGTAAAACATTTGTTCGTAGCATATACAAATTTAGAAAGAGTGGAAATATCGTATGGAGTTTTTGCAGCCGACGTCGTAATAATAGCAGGTAATTAGGAACAGCTTCAAGACAATCTCAATATATGGCATAAAATAATGGAAGAAGAAGGAATGAAAATAAATACTAATAAAACTAAAATATTGATAATAGGAGACCAGAATACAAAAACTGATATTAAAATAGACAATGTAAAAATTGTGGAAGAATTCAAATACCTTGGAGTAGCCCTAGACCAATCTGGAAAACAAGAAGCTGAAAGCAACGGAAGAATAAGTAAAACAATAAAACTTTATTATGCCATGAATCAAAAATTCGTCAGTAGAAAAGAGATTTCAAACCAAACAAAAATCAAAGTATTCAAAACCATATGAATTACTGATTTCAGAAACAACCTAAGTCGCAAGTGACCTGTTCTGAGATAATTAAAGAAAACAATCTAACTTCCCTAATATTATTGTTATATGAACTTTAAAATATTCCATTTGTTACATTAGCACCGTACCTTCAAAAAAATCATAAAATATGTAAATGCCGATTATGTCAGGAAAGTTGAAAGGGTCAAATGTCACATGGACTTAAGTGGTTTCTGCATTAAACAAAAATTTTCTACATACTTTTTAAAAAATGTATTAAAAAATAAACTAAAATTATAACTGTATGTAACTTAAATATAAAAAACAATAATTGAGAATTTTAAACTGTCGACAACTGTTGCAACTGTCGGCCATTCCAAAATTTCCCTCCAAAAGCTATGGACTTCCTAATTTTGGTCCACAAACATCTTCTTTATATGCTCCATTTTTTTGCCAGAAATAGGATTTTTTCCGTTGGGTATAGCAGGTTCTTTTGGAAAATCAATAGTCACCACACCTGGCAGTAGTGATGGAAAGGTATGTTCTATAAATCCACCAATATAATCCTTCGCAACAATAACACCTTTGCCATTTTCTTCTTTAAACAGAAAGTGATGAAATTTTGAAATATTGAAGCGTTTTTCTGGATACTGATCTGGATACTGATCTGGTTGATGTTTCTACAGAAATAACGTCCTTTTTAAAGTTTTTATCCCACCAGTTGCGAAAGTCTTTGATGTGTGAGGAATCATTATTTAAAATATGATGAACCGTAAAATTATGATTAGCTGAGGAGCTTACTATCATCTCAACATATTCCTTTGTAGTGTAGACCTTGTCTATTTTCTTTCATTTTCGTTTTATGACACCAATATCTGTATCAGATGTCAAAAACGAATGTCCACGAACAGGGAAAAAAGTTACAACTTTTGCAAACCGACCAGAGCTTACATGAGCTGAACAAAATCGAAGAAAAACATGATTTTTATTTTGCCCAGGGCAATTATAGCAAAACAGATGTTACTCTGTAATGTGGTCACCAACGTAACTGTTAATATACTGTAACAGGAACGAACAAACTTCATTTGGACTCTTTCTTGCAAGCCCTTCATGGTACAGGAAAAAAACAGCTTCATCTATTTTCATTTTGTGCACACCAATCACAGTCATAGTGAGTTGACTTAAATAAAATAAGTCTTGAGCAGGGCATCGAGGCAGCTGCAAATTTTGCATGTAATCAAACGAAATTGCAAGGACATTATCTTGATTGCGACAAACCTCTTTGAAGGCCTTCAAAGCTTTATAGAATCTCTTAGATCGTCCTTTGTGAACCATGAGTTCTGCTGCAGCACACCTTTTTGCCATATCGTTAAGAGATTTATTTTTTAGCTTTAATCCGAGCGTCTCACTCTCGTTACACACATCTTTCTGTGGTCTCCCGAATGATAGGTTGAAATTTTATTATAGCACTCATACTTGATTTTTGATGTTGGAAACTTTTCCAGGAACAAAGAGTACATCATTTTCACGTTTAACTCTGCATCCATCCAGGTAGTTAAATTCGCGAACACCATAATATGTTTATTTGGTGGGAAACATGGAAATATGTTCAGTATCCAAAATAATTTCTGATGGTTTCTTAGCGTTACCACTTCTTTGTTTTTCTCTCATATCAATTGGGGTGCATCCAGCTAGTAGCAGTCGTCTAATTCTCTTCACACGTTCGTTCGAAATACCGTACAAACCACAAAACGCATCTTTGCGAACCTTTCTTCTGGCGTTGCTAACTTTACGGGGTCTCTTGCCTTTAATTTATTTACAAATTATCAACCCTTTTAGAAAAACATCCTGTTCGGTCTTATAGGATATCCCGTAAAACTTTTTAAATATCTCTTTTTTTTCCAGATCGACAATTTTTCCGGTGCATCTTTTTTTACATCCACAAGCTCTTGGTTGCCTTGCAGGAACTACCACATTTCTGTAGTTTGTATAACTTTTAGATTTAACCCGAGCTTTCTTGATTTTATTTCTTGCGCACAATTCGTCGTCCCTTGTCCTTTTTTTATTAGTCGTCGATTGTTCTAATTCAGTATCACTCATGATGCTAAAACAGTACAAATTAGTTATTGCAAAAACGGTTTTGAACCATATGTTTTAAGTACCTTTTAGTCAAAACACTATCAATACTGCTTGGTAAATTAAACACAATGCACGCAATCAAAGTTCAAAACAAAATGCAACGAACAGATGGTTTCAGTCAGTCAGGGCCATCTACCAATAGCAGCGATGTGCGCGCGAATGAGTGCAGAAAAAACTTAAGGCACGGACGAGTCACGGTGTATTTCTACGCTCAGCCTATATTTTCGGGTCGTATAAAATATTATTCACGTATTGGACTTGGTTTGTTTATGTGCTCAACTAATTTTGAACGACTTCCCGTATTTAACTCAAATATTGCTGAAAGTGGACTTAGGGTGTTTCTGAAATCAGTGATTCATATATAGACCAGTATTAACATATGGATGCGAATCGTGGAACCTTTCAAATGCACAGAAAAGTAAGATACAAGCGGCTGAAATGAAATATTTGAGACGCATAATAGGAGTTACTAGGAAAGACAGAATTAGAAACACACGTATAAGAGAAGATTTAGGGATAAAACCTATAGTACAATTTATAGAGCAGCGACAATTAAGTTGGTGGGGACATATGCAACGATTGAATGACAACAGACAAGTGAAACGTGTATACGAAGCGAAATCCCAGATTAGAAGGAAGAGAGGCAGACCAAGACAGACATGGAATACAGTGATGGGTAACATATTACAACATAGAGGCAACTATACGTTATAAGGATATAATGATTATATACAGTGTGGAAACCACTTATGGAATAAAATTCTTTATGTCATTATTTTAGAAAATTATAAAAAATGCCGAGACACGTCAACTTTTGAATTTAGTTGTGCGTTATGTGAACATAAATTTAAATGTACAGAGTGATTCACGCAAGTATGCCATAGTCGGTGTTGGTTTTTTTAATTAAACACTCTGTATATTTGCATATTTTTGAAATCCCCTTAATGAACCGATTTCAACAAACTAAATAATGTATGGTCAATTATGAATTATACAGCGTGAAATTTTTATTTTTACAGTTATTAAACACATACATAAAATACCTGATGTATTTGATTTTAATACATTAAAATAAACGCTCAAAATGTTCTCCACCTAGTTGTTGGCAATAGCACAGTCTCCTATAGAACTCCTCCTCAACTTTGTTTAAAGTTTGAGGTGAAATATTCCGTATTTCTGTAGTTATACTGTCTTTGAGGTCTACAATGCTAGTTGGTTGTGTTGCATATACTTTGTTCTTGAGATAACCCCACAGAAAAAATCTAACGGCGTAAGGTCTGGCGATCTAGCTGGCCACTCAATATTACCTCTTCGTCCAATCCATTTATTGGGGAAGATTTCATCTAAATAAGTTCTTACCATTAAAGCATAATGCAAATATACAGGGTGTTTCATTAAAAAAAAACAACACCGACTATGGCATACTTGCGTGAATCACCCTGTACATTTAAATTTATGTTTACATAACGCACAACTCAATTCAAAAGTTGACGTGACTCGGCATTTTTTATAATTTTCTAAAATAATGACATAAAGAATTTTATTCCATAAGTGGTTTCCACACTGTATATTCAACAGTAGAACGAACAAACAGGGTGACCAAAACAATAATAGCTTAATTCTGCAAATCAATCACAAAAAATGGGACGATAGCCTACCAGAATTAGTACTCGCTTACGACACCGCCAAACACGACCAAATTCTTAACACGAATTGGAACACCATCAGCAAAGTATGCTTCAAAGCCATTTTCCAACTACGAGAAACATAAAATAGTCGTACCGTAAAGGTACAAGATCGGAAGCCGGCCTATGACAATTTAACCCCTCTATTAAATAACCCAATCCATTTCCCGTCCCGCGAGTCAATACATCGTGATGCATAAATAAATATTAACATTCAGTAGCCATTGTTCCTCAAAAAAGAATAACAGCAAAAATGTACCAAGACGATATTTTAAATATTGCTGAGGAGATGAGTCCTGTAATCAAACCCATCACTCAAATTTTACGGGAGGGACACACTGGACTAGCCAAGATATTGCCATCACCTCCGTTTCCAAGAAGATGCAGTACCACCAGGGAATAATAAAGGGAAGAAATATCGCTTACATCTGGCAGATGGCAATGTTGTCAGAATTAAACTCACCAGATGCGAAGACGATTCAAGTTATTAAATTATAAAAAAATTTGGTTATTTTTTTATCTAAGAAGAGCTTTTTTTTTCTCAAAGAAGTACCAAGGAAGAATTTCGAAATGTTGAAACTTCTATGTAAGAATTACATCTATTGCTACCAATAGCAATATTGACGTCAAAAAAAATAATAGTTCAATACTATTAAACGCTTTACAAAATTAGAAAAATCAATTTCCAAAGAGCAGACCGTCCACTAAGAAGCAACAACTACTTCTCGGGCTATATTCCCCGACAGACATTGAATTACACTTCTAAAGTAAACGTTTACTTTAGAAGTGTAATTCAATGTCTGTCGGGGAATATAGCCCGAGAAGTAGTTGTTGCTTCTTAGTGGACGGTCTGCTCTTTGGAAATTGATTTTTCTAATTTTGTAAAGCGTTTAATAGTATTGAACTATTATTTTTTGACGTCTATAGATCACGCTTTACTAATATGACAATTATTTACAGGTAACTGTAATTAAGTAAATAGCAATATTGTTTATCATAATATATGAGCTTTATAGAACTTTGGTTCTCAACTCATAATTTATTGTAAAAATGATAATAATAACATTATTAGTGGTTATGACATAATCTAGAACTCAAATCATAAGATACAGTTGTTGGGTTTCTTCTTGCAAGATTTAGCCACACATTTCTTATTATTTTTTCCATTGCAACGTTCAAAAATATCTTGTTTAAAGTTTTTATCGATGTATTCTTATATTGTGAAGCACCACATCCTCGATTCACATTAGAATTAATGATTATGGCACACAATAATTCAAATTATGTATTAAAATAAACTTTTAACTTTCAAGCTCTATGAGTTTGAAGTATTTACGAATAGACAGACGCTATCACTATCCTAGCGCTTTGACGCGAAATTTTAGTTGTATTTTGAAAAGATAAATTCCTTCTTTCAAACCTTCATTTTGGATGAAGTCTTGACGTGCAATCATGGTGGAGCCGATCCCCCAAAATAGTCATCAATATTTTTGCAATTATCGTAAAACTAGAACTTACTCTAAACTCTGATACAGTTGAATAAGTAGGAAAAATAAGCTACTCGAGTAAGAGAGCACAATAATATATGGAATATTTTCATCCAGTTCTTTGCATAATATGCTCAGTCTATCATAATCTTCACGAATCTCAACCCAGAATTCTTCACTTTTAAACTGAAACTGAAACTCAACTAAATTAAAATAACCAATTAATTTTGAATGGAAAAATATTGGGAGCGTATAAATGCAGCCAAAATAGTGCAGAGTACGGCAATACAGTTTCAGGTATTTTCAGTTAAAAACCTGGAACTTATCATTCAATGGTTTGTCAAAATTCTATAGGGATTAAACATAACGTCCCCAAACTTTTAGCTAACCAAATCGATAAAATATGCCACTTGAGGATATTATTTGCACTTTTATGTTGCACTCGGTCCAAATTGCCAATCCAAAAATTTTTATTACTGTGGAAGGAAAATTTCAAATCGAATATGTATGTAAGATTCACTTCATTTAGAACTACGCCTTGACTTTTCAAACCAGGTAATTGGATCCAAATCACGATATTTGTGAAAATCACGTTTGATAGGCTGTAAGCTGTGCTAGAGTTTTTGATTTAACGTCAATAATATCAATTGAAAGTGTAGTGAATTTACACTTTTACTAATTTTATAGTCTATAAACACAAGTAAGATAGGCGATGAGACACAAGTAAGATAGGTGATAAAACTAAATGAACTAATTTAGAATGCAGGTACAATCGTATATAAGAAATATGACGCAATTGACATTATTGATGCGAAACCATAAATTCAGTCAATCACACATCGGCTGTCCAAAATAAAAACCAAGTAACTGTAGTTTTATTGGATCTGAGAAAAATCAGTTTTTCTTTTTTTTTGCCAAGCCGCTCAAAACAAATGACTTTGGGTGAACAAAAATGTATGAGTCTTTTGGGTACCAGGGAAGGGAAGTATGTTTATATATTTGTACTCGCCTATTTACAAAATTGGAAGATAGACTTAGAAAAAACTGTTTTTATTTTTAATTTAGATCAATACTTGATGCAGAAATTACAAGAAAACACAAAGTATTTGCCTTTACTTTTTTTATACTGCTTTCACTGGCTGAAGTACTTCAAAATATTTGTTTAAAAACCAAGTAAGTGCCATTACAGTTTTTTTGCATTGATAATTTTGCTTGTTCATTTGATGTACCTAATATTATAAACACAGTAACTACCACCAACCTTTTCTAAAATGAATAAATAAAAGACTGGAATAAAAACTAACATTTATTTTAAAAGTACATTAAAGTTGAAAAAATGGACACAGAGTTTAACCAGTAAGTTAATATAATTCAAATTAACCCTAAAAAGTAATTTCTAAATCGTAACGTAGGTACTACTTAAGTTTACTCAAATAAAATCTTAAAAATATAGTATTGAAATAACTACCACAGAACTATTCAATTTCTATTTCATATTGATCTTTGCTGTTTAAATCAGACGAAGCTTCCGATTCTGGTAGATTAAACCAAAAATGTCTTATATTTTCGGGCATAAGAGGAGCCAAAGTACGCAAAATTGTTTCTTTTTTTGATTTGTTTATTCCCCTAATAGGTAATGTTTTAACCTTTAGTGCTTTTTCTCCTTCAAGTTCAGTTACATATTTTTTTTGAAACAAATCAATTGTTGTTGGTGCATCGTTAAAATCATATTTAAAGTCCATGGTAAAATTTCCTTTTTCAAAAGATGCTTCTACAACTTTGCCCAAAACAAATTGTTTAATGGGATCATTACTTTTTTTTGTAGTTCTTTTTTTATTATTAAATACATGAAACGTTTCCAGAAGTAATACTTTTAACTTCTTTCTAGCAGATTCAGCAGTTTCAATCAAATCTTTAAAATCATAGACGTTACGCTTTCTCGGAATTTTTTTTTTCAATGTTGCCATGGATTCCGTCTGCGCTCATTTGGGGTTAAATATTTTAACGTAACTTTTCTGGGTCCTTCAAGGGAATTAACGACAGAAACTAGGAAAGAATAAATCACATAATTTTTGTTTCGGCTCGAACAATTATCGGCCCAAAACACAAATTCTTTTGCATTTCGTTCGGTTTCTATTATCTGTAACACTGCATCAGCAATCGACTCCGCTTTACGACTTCCCAAAGCTTCGAGCCAAAAAACACAATAACTACTATTTGCACCTGGCTTGAGTGTGGCAAAGGTTTCATTAAATACGATCAATCGACTCGTAAAACAACTGGATTTACTCTCTGGCATGACTGGCAAAATAATAACTTTTTGCAAATCCATGGAGTAAAATCTAATGTTTGTATTAGTTGATGACTTTTCCGCGTCCTTCTTAAACTCTTTTTCTGCATTTTTTGCCTTTTCTTTATGCTTTTGTAGTTCTTCCATTGCTTCATTTTTTGAATCCTCACTGACGGCTTCACTTATTTTGTTTTCTGGAGTTTGACAGTCTTCACATTTGTCTGAGTTAGGCATATAGAAACTTATGTTCATATCCTTAATTTCTTTTCTATAGGTTTCTGAGGAGCACTTAATGTTCGGATTCTTCTCTTTGAAATCATTATACATAAACTGGCAGCTCAATTCGCGTGATAAATATTTAACATCTGGCGCATTTTTGCGCCGGTCGTGGCTGACACATGGATGGAAGGAGTTTATGTGTTCTATAATGGGGGTCTTGTCAATTTGAAGATAGGGCTTGGCATGAATTCCCCTTCTTTCTTCTACCAACTTACCGCAAGGTGCCTGCTTCATCGATGCCACCAAATGAGTTAAAACCGAGTCATTTTTATACCCCAGTGTATTTAGAAACGTCAATCTGCACACTTTTTCTTCTGTACCATCTGGTAATGGCAATGAATAGACTCTGGAATCTTTTCTAGCGTTCCTAGCATCAACTACTTTTCTTTTAACAGGGACCAGAGTCACATGTTTGCTCATCCATTTCCTTCGAGATGAGTAGTCCAAAGACCAAAAAGCTTCCCATATATTTGTCCGCATTTCTTCTGTCAGCATACTGCATCTTTTTCTGCATTTTCCGTTGCATTTGCTTAGCATAAGGTGTTGGTTTTTAGCTTTTTCTTTTTTTTTATCTCTTTTAGAAGAACCCTTTTGCTTTCGTAGTTTTGTACCAGTAGTTTTATCTTCTTGCAAATTTTCTGTTGTATTTGCTTCTTCTACATTTTCCTTCTCATATACATTTTCTTGTGGTTCTGTTTTGTCCTTTTCTTTCATATTCTGCTTATCTCTTACAGAAGTACCGTTAGCACTGTTAGAAATACCCTTCTGTTTTCCTAGTTTTGTACCAATAGTTTTATCTTCTTGCGGATTTTCGGTTGTATTTGCTTCTTCTACATTTTCTTTCCCATACACATTTTCTTGTTGTTCTGTTTTGTCCTGTTGTGTAATATTTTTTTTATCTCTTCCTGAAGTACCCTTAGCACCTTCCGAAATTCCCTTTTGCTTTCCAAGTTTTGTGCCAGTAGGTAGTTTTATCTTCTTGCGAATTTTCTGTTGTATTTGCTTCTTTTACATTTTCCTTCTCATATACATTCTCTTGTTGTTCTATTTTGTCCTGTTCTGTCATTATTTTTTTATCTCTTTTAGAAGGACACATTTTTTGCTTTCGTAGTTTCGTAACAGTAGTTTTACCTTTTTGCGAATTTTCGTTTATATGTGCTTCTTCTACATTTTCCTTTCCATATCCTCTTTTATTTTGTTCTGTTTTGTCCTGTTATGTCTTTCCTTTTGCATCTATATTTTCTATGCTTCTCATAATAGTACCTCCTTCTGACTCACAGTTTTTGCTTTCCTCCTTCTTCTGTTTTTCCTAAAATAATAAGTTACATTTTGGTTTGAATTTTTACAGGCTGAGTAGCAAGAAAAACAAATATTCTAACCAATAGTAACCTTCAATTTACAGAGCGGCTTCTGGGGCCTTTCGTTTAATTCATCATCATCGGAACTTGAATTACTACTTTATGGCGAATATGTTCGGTCTTGGTCGCTATCATCATATGTACTGTTTTCTACCTCACTATCATAATTGAGTAACCATCTCATGGTTTTTCTGTAGGAATTACTTATTTCGTCTTCATTTTCTATAGTTCCCAAAAAGTACGACGAAGTTTCATACCTTACTTCGGGCAGAAAAGATAAAGAATTATTAATTTTTAATGCATGCTGTATGGCTTGGCACCTAGCCGATGCTTGGCAGACACACCTAGCCGATGATTTGCAGACATGACTGACTTCATTGTTGTCCTTAAATAAATAAAATATATATAATTATTATTATCTTTGTTATTTTTAAAGATATTTTGAAAATAAATATAAACTAATAATAAATCCTCATGAAATACTTACTTTTGGACCAATATTATCTGTCTCCTTACAACTTAGCAAAGCAAGTTGGACTAACGCCTTCGATCTCTTACTATAACGACTTGAGGCCGACATCCTTCCTCTCTGAAATCTTTTATAATACTGAATTTCCCTTAAAACCAAAAACGTAGACTAGTCATTTTATCCTGGCGGGGGCAACAATTTAAAAACAAAGTAAGTGCATATTCCAAGATAAAAACGGTGTAATTGCAATTCAGTTACTGCGTTTTTTTCTTGTAATATACATTTACTCTGTTTTTAATTTAAAAACGCGTATGGGTGAATGCAGTTACTTGGTTTGTCTGATGTCATAACTTCGTTGTTTATTATCCGATTGAATTTTTTTTAAACCAAAATGTGCGTAAGAACACAGTAACTGCGAATATAGTAAAAACTCAATATTTCAAAAAATGTCAGTTACTTGGTCTTTATTTTGGACAGCCGACATGTGATTGGATCCAATCACCTGGTTGGGGAGTCGAGGCGCAGTTTATGGATATTCATGAATAACGTGAACCTGAACATGACAAACTCATTCTATATTTTCCCTTTCCAGTGGTATCAAATTTTCAAAACTTTTCGGTTGAAAACTTGAACCAAAATCCCCATTGCATTGCAGTATTTCTTACCTTCTTTTGAGTATCAGTCTTTTATGGACGTGAAGGTGATATGATGTTCGATTGAATTGTGACATATTTCCATACAAATGGACACATACAATTTAATCAGGCTCTCGGCGTACTAAATATTGGAAAGAAATATTTATGAATTCAAAAAGGGAGAGGACACAGCTGTAGAAACGAACGGTGGTTATCGATTTGACTTTGAACCAAATAGAGAAGCAAATAAAGCAATTATATAACATATAAATAGTAGAAAAGCGAATGAAGAAAATCAAAGTTACAGAAATAGACTTGGTGCACTTACAAAAAGCATTTGATTATGAGAAATAAATTAGAATGGAATCGAATATACAGTATGTCGCTAATGTATGGAGTAAATTCATTATTTTCTAAATAAACGACTTTTGGAAAAAATCCAAAAACATGTCAATTTTAATCTTTGTAGATGTAACGAACATTGCGTTACCAGTATTAACGTGGTGACGTAATCGGCAATTTTTTTAAATGCAACCATGTGTCTCAAGTCACCTCATTGGAAAGGTCTTCTAATCGTCTCTACAACGATGTAATTATTTAAATATTTGTTTCTACGGGGTCGACCAAAACTGTTTATTTACTAAAATACAGAGAACCTTTTAGTAAAAAACAATTAAATTATATTAAATGTTCAAACTGATGACCTTCAGCAATAATGCAATGAGACAGTCGAGCAATAAATTCGTCTCTAACGTTTACGAGAACTTCAGGCGTTATTTGTGCAATCTCCGTTCTGATGCGATCCTTCAACTCTTCTATATCATTTGGGCGACTTTGATAAACTTTGCTCTTCAAGTATCCCCATAAAAAAAGTCTAAAGGTTCCAAATCTGGTAACTTTGGTGGCCATTCGATCGTTCCTCTTCCTCCTATCCACCTATCTGGAAAAACAGCATTTAAGTAGGTTCGTACATCAAAGGCGTAATGTGGGGGTGCCCCATCCTGCTGAAACCATAAATAGCATCTATTTGGAAATAGTTGATTCAATTGTGGTAATAGATAATCCTGAATAAATTGAAGATATCGAGGACCGGTCAGGCTTCCTTCAAAAAATATGGCCCTATTTTTTGATTGTTTATAATGCCTGCCCAAACATTCACCTTCTCAGGATATTGTGTCCTATACTCCTGCATCCAATGGGGATTTTCACTTGCCCAGTATCGATACGTCTGGCGGTTTACATGGCCGTTGAGCATAAAAGTTGCTTAATCTGAAAAAAGTATATTTTGTATGAAATTACGATCTCTCTTACATCGTTCCATAATTGTTTCACAGAATTCGATTCTCCTATCAAAGTCATCTTCTAACAGCTCTTGGACCAAATGTACCTTATACGCATGCCACCTCTCCTTTTTCAGCACTCTAGCAACAGTAGAATGGTGTAAATTATTATCCAGCGCAACTTGTCTCGAGCTGGTGTGGGGATTTTCTTGAAACTCAAGGAAAATGTCAACTTTTTTGTATTCGGAAATTGACTTTCTACCACTTTTGGGGAGATCTTTAACATGGCCCTTTTCTCGAAACTTTTTCTCGATTTTACTAATTGTTGATTGAGAAATGGGTTCACGGTTGGGGTATTTAGCATTAAATAAATTGCCTACTTCTTTCTGTGTCCTTACTCTATCTCCATAGCCAATCATCATTAATATTTCGATTCGTTCAGTTTCTGTAAGTTTCATCAGTAAATTATGCTAATTTGAAGATTTTAACTATTGAACACTTGACTGATACACATCAATTAGTGTTAAATTAGAATTCAGTACTATTATCAGTAACATATCCAAAAACAGAAATATTTTTTGGGTACACTACGATGTTTTATTTCCAGTGGCGGTCCTTACAATAACTTGACTCAGAATTTATGAATAAAATTTTACCAAATAAATAGTTTTGGTCGACCCTGTAAAAATAAATATTCAAATAATTACATCGTTGTGAAGACGATTAGAAGACCTTTCCAATGAGGGGTCTTGAGACACATGGTTGCATTTAAAAAAATTGCCGATTACGTTACCACGTTAATACTGGTAACGCAATGTTTGTTACATCTTCATCATGTGATGACGATTCAAAAATTAAAATTGACCTGTTTTTGGATTTTTTTCAAAAGTCGTTTATTTTGGAAATAATGAATTTATTCCATACATTAGCGACATACTGTATAATACAAAAATTATCTACAGCCTGTACAATAGGCACTGGCATTTGGGTGGAAAATAAGGAGAAAATGAGAAAATACGTTTGGCGAAATTGCAGTCCATATGTTTGCTTTGTATGTATATATTATGTATGTCAGATTGGTGTGAATATTCACTTAGACCTAAAAGTTATATCTTATCTCTTCTTTGACTCAGTTCAGGAGGAAGGTTCCAGAGGCTAGTACTTTTTAGTAGTTCCTCTTCTATCCAGTATTATGTCATTTGTTGTGTCGTGAGATTCTGGAATGCAATGCACTCCGCATGTATGTGAATCGAAGTTTCTTCCCATATTCCACAGAATCTACATTCTTCCTCCTATACCATCTTGAAATTTTCGAGATCCCCATTCAATGCAGTGTCCTGTGAGGCCCTGCTGCTAGGTATTCACATTGGTTCGATTTCACATATCTCACAATATTATATTGGTTCTGATTCCATGAAAGGTAGCCGATCAGCCTTTTTTTATAATGTAAGAATGCTTTAATGGCTGCTTGACTATCTGACATGATAATAATCCTTTGCTTTCTATATCTTTCACCAATATTAAACTGAGCACACTTTCCTATGGCGTGAATTTCCATTTTTAAGAAACTTGAGGTTTTCCTAAACTTTCAGATGTTCTGATCCTGATCCGTTCACCCCTTATTCTTTTATAACTATCACATATTCTTAAGTATGGCAATGGAATTGTATTGATTCCATTTTATCACTATATTTTTACCTTGGAAAAGTTATAGGGTTATATAAAAAAATAGTTTGAGGAAACATATAAAAAAACACGTTTAAAAATAAATTTATAATAATATCAGCCTATATCAATTCAAGGTGAGAAGAAAATACGAGAGAAATGACGATAATAATTATAACTCAAGAGAGAAGACATAAGTGTGATCTAAATTGTAGATGAGCACAAATGCAGAAAAATCATTCTGACGATGATATGTCAATATCGAAATAATTATCAATATCCTTTAATAATTTTCATAATTTTTTAATTAAATGGTGGAATTAATTAGAAACAGTTAGTTTCATTTATAACATTTACAGTTCTATTAGATTTTATTATAAAAATGTTTTGACAACTACCAGGGTATTGGAAGAAACGAAGGTAAGAGGAATAGGAAGGATTTCTCCAAGCAAATTCAATTCCGACGTCAGTTTTAGTAGTAGGGCAAATGGCAGATACTCAAAAAAGGATTGCCAGTCTTTCCCTATCAACTTTACAAACATCGCAAAATTTGATTTAATAGTATAATAATATGTCGTTACCTTTGAAAAATTTGCTGTCAATCTTTGTGTGATTTGTTTAAATCGTAAAGCCAGTGATGTACTCAATAAAATAATAAATAAATCGTTAAATGTCGATGTGAGCGTATTGTGAGTGTTCAGGAGCTGAAAAAAAAATGTACAGACTTAGACATCTCACGTGATTAAAAAAGCTAGTACAGGAGGAAGTGAATTTTTATGGTACTTATTCTCCCAGTCGTAGTATATAACTAATGCCCGATTGCACCAGTTCAGCTTAAATGTAAGGTTTAACAAAGTACGTCTTACTGATAATCTCTCATTGCATCATATTTTGCTTAGTAAAGCCACGATTTACTGTAATGGATGAACAAAGATGTGCTTACAATTTGGTGCATATAAGCTTCGCTCAGATAACGGTGCAGCGAGCTTAGTTTCTTAATCCTGGCTTACTTGTTAAGCTAAGGTGGTGGTGTGAGATATATTGGTGATACTAAACAACAATTTTTGTGTCTGACAAAAATGTTCCTATTGGTTCAAAATATAGAGAAACAAATATGTCGACTTTTTTTCCCAGTTATAATTATTTAACCCTCATTTTCATCTGCTTGAAACTAAACGTATAAATTGATGCTATCGTAAACAATAATTCAAAATAAATCTGTCTTATTCACGAAATGGGCAAATGCATCTGGTGGCATCTTCATCTAGATAATTTTTGGTAGCACTTTAGAAGGATTGAAACGCTTCCACATGAAAGATTATAGATTATACTACAATTTTATGAAAAACATTGGTCTGGCTGTTATTCACCATCACAAAAGCCTCACCAGACTCTCTAAGGCCTAGTAAACTCTAATAACACTTGAGACTGGCACATGCTCATAAACGTTCACATGACGAAGCAACTCATCTTTTTAACGATTTAAATCCTGAATGCCCTCTTATAAGTAGATCTACAGTGACGAGATTATTAAACAAATTTAATGAAACTGGTAGCGTGAAGAATATTCCAAGGTCTGCTAGACCGAAAAGTGCAACGAATACAATTTCAAATGTTCTATTAGATGTTAAGAAAACCATAAAACATCCACAAGTTTATTGGCAATGAATTATGGTATTTGTAGGAAATTTATACTAACTATTCTGCATAAAAATAAAATTTTATCCGTATAAGGTTCAAAATCCCCAAGAAATGGCTGAGCATGATTTTGATGGACGATTAATATTTTGTGAAATAGTTACAGAGAAAATTAGAATGCAGAACACGTTCTTATATTTTTGGCATTCCATGATGAAGCCACATTTTGCTTGAACGGTTCTGTTAACAGACATAATCCGTAATCGCACTGGTTAGAGGAGGTTTGTATACAGTATGTATATTTTAACAGACCAACCAACTTCAAAATGTTTAAAGGATCGCATACGTCTCGAAATACAGGGAATTACTCCACAAATGATCAACGATTCTATTCGTAACTTCGAATAGAGATTGTATTTGATTGTATTGTTGTTTGAGCACTTATTGCGATGAAGTATTTTCAACGTAAATGAATGTTTAGTTTATAAATTTCTGTAACATCCAGTTTAGTTTAAAATTACAATTTTAATATGTTTATTAAATTTCTATTATTATTTCCGGGTAAATTGATACATTGCTATTATTTTTGGAAACAGAAAAAATAGGCCTCTTTGTGATACGTCGCTCGACCTAAATTGCCATTTCAAAAAATTCAAGATGGCGGCTGTATGCTAAACGCTGACGTCAAAATTGTATAAATTAGTGCAGATCTTATTCACACCACGCCTCCCATCCTTTTATCCCCATATGTAACAAACTCCTTCTTGTGACTTGCTCTCATATAACGTGAAATTATAAACTGCGTATTTCCTTGAAAAGCCAAACATCATACTTGGTCCATGCGGTGTAGACAGAACTTTTTGCAGATCAAATGATGTGAAAAGAAATCCGTCTTGTAAAGATTTTTCCTGTTCATAAAGTAAAATTCGTTTAGCATTATCTTTCTCTTCAGTGTGTCTCAAATGATCAGCCTTCATGGCTTCAGTTTTTTCAGAGTCAGGTGTATTTTTGTACCTTTCACATTTGACACATTTATCCTTTTTAGGCCTGTGTATTCCAATATTATAGTTTTGTTTAAATATATTTTTGAATGTAGATATTTTAAACGGTGTGTTTCCATTGCTTCTTACCACCGACTCATACATTCTAAATAGATTTTGCACAGTCCTAATTTCTGCTGGTAGATATAACCCCTTGCTTGACGATCAGCAGTAATGCGATGGTAGCGCTGGTAAACTCTTGGTAAAAGTCAGTAATTTTATGATCCCTTATCTTATGTCTGGGATTATGTTGTCCTCTATTATCCCTATTTTCTTTTATTTTTCCGTCAATGGAGATTCTAACCATTTTTTGAGTGATGTTCAGTGTTTTAATAACAACTTGTAGACTATTACGAACTTGAACACCTTCCTTCATAAAATAATATTGGTAAGAAAGGTCTCTTCTTGATTACTTGTTTTCAGTCCTTTTACGTTTAACTGGAACCACATTGACACAGCCATTCAAAAAACTTCTTTTCTCTATTGAGCTTATCATACTCCAAAATATTTTAAATAGCTGAGAAGTCTTTCTTCTTCTGTAAATGTGTTGCAATTATTTACACATTTTTTATTTACACATGGATTAGGTAGGACTTAGCTTCCACGATTTAATTTCTGTAATAAAATTATGATAAACCCATACTTCTGCGTTTCTTATTTCTCAATCTCTTGCTTCCGCGCTTCTTTCTTTTTCTTATAGCTCTGGAACCGCTGCTGGAGGTGGCTACGCTTTCATTACTTTCCAAATAACAAGAGCCAGAAGATCTCCAATTTTCTGTTGACGTGTCTGCATTTGACTTCTCCTGGCAAATTTGGTGAACAGGTTTATTCTCGATACAGGGCTCTTGTTCCACAACGTCACTCTCTGATGAGTCTGAATACTCTACTCATTTCGGCACAGCCTTGCTTGAAACTTCAGTCTCACATAAATCAGTCTTCTTGGTAAAATTATCATCTAATGCGTGATAGCTGAGATCATTAAAAGGTTCTTGTAGTTGCTCATTAAGAAGTATATAATGCTGCAACGCCTCATTCAAAATATAATTGTTATCGAAACTTGAATAATCCACAACTTGATCACTTTCCGAGTCCAAATGATGTTCATCAAAAAGTATAATATTATTATTATAACCACCCAATAAACAATTTTCGTTACTTATAGTAACTGATATTTTTATAAAGTATTTATAAAGGTTACACAATTACATAGGGAAGTTTTATTGCTACACTCATAGTAAATTAGATTTATTAGGGTTTTATGCCATTACTGTAAGTTCTAGATTTATAATGGAGTGTTGTAACTATTTATATAACTGTGTTATAAAACTTGAAGTAATCGTTACCTCAATTTATATAACAAATTTATATAAGTTTTGCCGTTACTTCTGTAATAAAACTAATGGTTTCTGAGTTTTATAATAGCATCGTTGTTTGCCTTTGTAAAACTTGAGATTCTTAAGTTTTTTTATAAATACCTCATGAAACTTTTAGTTACAAGTTCTTTTATAAATATGTTATGAAACTTTGGGTAATTGATGTTTTCTCTTTGTGTTCTCAGTAAAAAGTTAACCTAGAAGAGGAGTGGTCTGGATCATACTTTATTAACTACTTCTATAATTGTGAATATAACTATGATTAATAGCTGGAAAAAAATTAAGTACAGCAGTACATTTTGCCGGAAAGCAACTAGGCGTTTCTCCAGAATAACACAAATAGTGCCAGCATTGTTAAATTAAAAAGTACCACTTTCGGTAATCGACAGGTATCTTCCAGTTCCACTTTATCAACAAATGACACAGAAAAGGAAAGTTTTGATAATGAAATTGAGACCACTGCAAACTCATCAGTGTATTCTGAAAATAATGAGAATGCTAATGACAATGATGACTATAGAATGAAATGGCTAACAGAATTTGAAGATGCAGAACAAGAACGTATTCTTGATGCAGAACATGTAGAATTAAAAGAAAAAAATGAAATATTTATAAATGACTTGAGAAAATGGGCGATTAACTATAATATGCTACAGCGATATTTGAAGGAACTATTGTGCCAAATAACAACTTACCATTAGATCCCAGAACACCGACTAAAATTACACTACAACAAATGGGCGGAGGCCAGTATTGGCACCAGGGTTTAGAAGTTTCCATAAGACAGTGTTATGAGAGCATTAAACATATAACAAATATATCTATAAATATAAACATAGATGGTCCTATTTATAAGAGTTCAAAGGATGAGTTTTGGCTCCTCTTCTTGGTTGGGGGCCAAAATAACGTTCCGTCTTTTTCCCATGCCGATGGTACAATCGTTAATGATGGGGCTTTTCACCCTAGTTCTCTATTCTGAACAATTTTAAACATTGAATTTTGTCTGACTCAAGACACCGACACAGAGAGAAAAGTAAAAATGTACGTAGTAGAGTTTTTCGAGGTTAAGTTCGTCAAAATTTCTCCTTTTTCTTCTTTATCGTTGAATATTCCCCCCAATAGTTCTCTAACCATCACTTGTGGTGTGCTGTGACACTCAACTAACACCTAAGAATTTATAGTAGTCTTAAAGTTTTATAGAATCACCAGTTATGGATATATAGTGTTACTTTAAGTTTTATATTGTTACCGACAGTAATTTTGTGGTAACTTATTTTTATAAGAGAGTTGGTTGTATCTGCCATGACAATTTTCTAAAACGCAGATATAAAGAGGAATAAAAAATTAAATATTCAACATAATTTTGGAAAACTGACTTCAGATTGGACTCTTATTTTACATTACATCATAAAAACATATGATTGATTCCGTTTTATGAACAAATTTAAAAAAATTAAAATAATTATTTTTTAAAATTTAATAATAATTTTTTCAATAATACGTATTTGAAAGGCCAATGAATTTTTTAGAAGTGCCTTGCTAACATTAACAGTAAAAAATGATTGGCAATATAATTTTGGTCTAACCTTATGAGTGGAAATGATGTGACAAGTATTAAAGTGCACATATAATATATCACATCATCCATCTTAATATCATAAACATGGAGACAAAAATGAATTACTATACTGCCAGACGTTTGAAATTGAGGAATTAACAAAAAGAAACATAATATAATAACCAATGTATGCTAAAAAGAGAAAACACATATCGGAAATATGACAGATGACAGCTTGACAAAGAAATGATTTAGGTATGGTAAGGTTACCAATAACTCTTTGGGAAAAGTTTATAAGAGTAACCAAGTCAGTAATAAAACTAAATATCATTCCATCCTCTTCCTAGAAGAAGTTTTATAAAGGTACCGGAAATATTTCTGTTACTTTTAGTTATAGACTTATAGGTTTTATAACGTTACTAAATAGAGGTGTTCGCAACTCTTATAAATTGCTCCATTTAAGTGTTGTGAAGGGTTTATAAGAGTTACAGAAATATTACTATGCTCAGCTTATATAAATTACAGTTTTATAAAATAGTGATGGTAACTTTACGGTTACTATCATATAAACGAAAATGTTTATTGGGCATGTTGAAGAGCCTGATTATTATCGAAACTTAGATCATTTAAAGTACTGTCGTCAGATATAGTCTCTGATATTCTATCAAGCTCTTTATTCTCAAAAGTATCATTATTTGGTGATGGTTTTTGGGCCATCTCAACCATTTTTTGGCCTCGAGACATCTGAAAGAAAACAGGAACCAAGCGACATATTGACACATTTGCTCTAAAATATGCAGAATAAAGTCTCATTCATCAACCTAGAATTTCATAGATTTCCCTTTATCCGTTTCAAAGATAATCCTTGAGACGCTGTACACTTACTTCACATAGTAGTTTTCAAGCATGGAATGACGAATATACTGTATTTGGAGATTAGTGGTTTTTTCCATTATCCTGTGCCACAAAATCCATTCATGGATCTTGTACCTTGAGTCGGATTTTTTTTGAGACTTCATTTTTCTCATGATTTTAAATTGTAAGCTAAATGTTTTTTACTAGCATAGGGCCTATAGAGAGTATAATCATATAGTAAACGATTATTGTAATAAAACAAAAAAAATATTTTTCGTTTAATTTTGTTTATTATTACAAATATGGTTGAACGTACAAACCTGTAGTGTGCCTTGTACCAAGTATAGTCTTGTACCTTAAGACCAATATAACAATTATCAAACATTTGTAAAACTGCTATTCGACATTGTATTTTTCGAAATCTAAATCCAAAATATGAAAGCCTTTCTGTCTTTCTGACAATCCCGCTTGAGGTGGTGGTGCAAGCTTGAGAACAACATCATCAATATCAATTTGAAATTGTTCACCACTTGGACCAGAGAATTCATTGCTGGGTAAAATTCTCTTCATGTATTGGACCATCAAATGAGGATATGCAAAGCACTTACTACAGCAACATAGAAATGAATTTTTTTATCCGTTAATTTTATCAGACCAAAATCGCCAATTGCTAAATCTGAAATTTTTACTTCTGTGACTTTAGCCTGATAGTCTTCTATAGAATCCATTTCAAAATCATCTTCAGCATCCAAGTCCCTTAAGAATTTTCATCTGAAGATGATGACGACTGCAGCACTTTTTTCCTAACCGTTAATTTCTTTGCTTGTGGAGTATTTGTAATGCTTTTTTTACTAGCCTCTATTTCTAACTTTTCTGGCGTATCAGTTAATATACGACATTTGCCTTTTTTCCTTGCTTTTGGAGGAGCAATTCTAGGAGCAGCTTGTGGAAATGGACGGACCATTTCTGGGGAAATTAATACGGGTGATACGTATGGAGCAACATTTGGTACTGACCGAGTTTCCCTTGATGTGGACGGAGCAGAGTTTGATGTAGTTGATGGAATATTGGATAATCTTCCTGACGAACAAGATGAGACTCCTTGTGATGAAGAAGTTTCATCATATGGTCCATCAGTTACTGATGGTCCCATGAATTCATGTTCTTGAAAGATATTCTCATTCAAGGGCCAAATACCTGACACTCTAAAACTGGATTGAATATTTGTAGGTGTAAATGCTAAATGATATGCTATTCCTGATATTTCAGCCACAAGATATATTTAAATAGGTTTTTCAGGGTGGCAACGCATCCAATTGGCACATGCTTTGTTGTAGTATGTCTTGTAAGGTCCAAACACGCTCCGATCCAACGGTTGGAGCTTATGGTTGGTGTTCGGAAGTAGGGTAGGCATAACTATTCCGTTCTCTCTCGCCAAATTTATTGCTTCGATGTTAACATGGCTTCCGTGGTTGTCTAGGATTAGTAGCACCTTGTTATCTGACGAACAGTTGATGATTTATAAAGTGGTGAAGATACTGTGAAAAAAATGTTTTTTTAGACCCACCGCTAGGGTGCTATAGAACCAGGAGGGGCACCTTTTATCGTGAAATCTTTATAATATACCCTTGGAAATATATATATGAGGGTGGCACACTGTTTCCTATGGCATTAACACAGGCAATAATGGTAACATTTACGCCCCTTTCTCCTCAAGTTGCGCTTCTAACCTGTTTCATCCCTTTATAGGCCAATATTTTATCTGAAACCAAAAACAATACTGTAACAACATCTTGAAAATGTTCTGATGATGGCAAAAACAAGAATAAAGAAATGATACATTTACCCGGCATGTGAACATTTGTATTTCCGCTTTTATCCAAATTGTAAATTTTATCAGCTGTAAATTGATGTTTTCCTTAAACTCCCTTAAGCTTTTCAAAAAATGTGGCAACATTGTATTTATTGAAGCTTGTGGACCGAGCCAAACTTGTCGCTTGAGGCTTTCTTAAACTGAGTGTATTTCTGCGCTTGACAAAGTCCAAATACCATTGTTTCCCAGCCTGTCATTTGTTTTCCCAACAAATGGGAATAGTTTTATTGTTTGCCTTGCAAACTCAAAAGCAAGAACCCGAAGATCTCGACGAGAAGGACCATAAAGCAACTGAGATGCTGTGACGAGATAGTCGCACAAGCTTTTTTCTTCATCTTCTGAAAAGACTTTTTTAACGGCACAATTTTCCTAGGGTTTGTGAGTTTGTTTTGGCTCACATTCAAGCAAATATCTCTTCAAAATGGATCCAGTCACTTTGAGTTCTTTAGATGCAGAACGCACTGAAATATTCTTATTTCTTATATTAAGGAATATTATTATTCTTCGGAATAAAACAACGTTTTTTATTCGATAACACTATAATGACTGCCTTCTCCAGTTACGAGATGACAATGCCATGACGCCTACAGAAATATAATATCTTTATTAAGAATTCTAAGGTTATCTATAATGTACTTGTAATCTTTTATATCCATATATTTTAGTTTCTGTCTAACCATTGTTATGAATACATGTACCTACTTATACTTAATATTAATTGAATTGTTTTTAATGTCCACAATGTATAGTAAACGAACCCCGAATCAAAGTAATAGGAATAGTAATTATTTTTCAAACAATAATAATCAAAGACGTGACTTTACTTCCGAAGAATTATTTGTTAATGATTGCGATGAAAATAATACAGATCCTCAAGAGTATGATAATAACCAATATGTAGATCAGGGTGGTAATCACCAATTAACTGATGAAATCGATTATTCAGACCCAAATTTTCAGAACAGAGCCTCAACGATCAACCCACCTTAGTTGAACTCAATATAACTTCAAATAACCCACTGCCCTATATTGAAATTTAAAACCCCCCATAAAATTGCTTATAGACACTGGTAGTACGAAATCTATTTTAAAACCTATCATTGCAGAAACATTTTTTCCCAACGGTATTTTTCACTAGTATGTATCTCTTTCAACTTCTCTAGGAACGAAGCATATTAGATTTCAAGCTGAAATGCCTGCATTCCGTGAATTTAATGGTAATCAAATGTTACATTTTATACTGTTTGACTTCCACGAATTTTTCGATGGTGTCATCGGCATTAATGACTTAATTACAATGAATTTCAACATTGACTTGAAAAATAAACGGCTAATCAGTGATAACGCTATAATTCCTCTTAAATTTAGGAAGCCGTCGGATATAAAATTTCGAATTTCAGCTGGCCCATATGGAAGAATCTTGAAAAGAATCCCTGTTACTACTCCTAATGGTGAAATTTTAATCGAAAAAACTGTACTAGGCGATATTTATATACCAGAGTCACTAACTTTAGCCAAAAATGGACTCGCTTCAGTTGAATTCATTAATGAGACTAATAAAAATATATCAATTAAATTATTGAGACCGATAAATTCTATTCCTTGCGTATCGGATTTATATGAAACTTATAAATTTGAATGTTTTAATAATTCATGTAAAGTTAATTTAAAGAAGAATGATATTCAAAATTTTATTATAACGACACATAATATATGAACAGCGAAGAGAAAAATAATATAATCAATTTGTGCCGAAAATTTCCAGAAATATTTTTAAAACCGGGTGACCCACTTACATTCACGTCTAAGGTTAAACATGTCATTAAAACCAAAGACGAAGCACCTGTTCATGTAAAATCATATAGGTATCCTTACGCTCTTAAAGAAGAGGTAAGTCGAAAAATAGAAGATATGCTAGAAAAGGGGATTATTAAGCCTTCTTTTAGTCCCTGGTCCTCTCCAATTTGGATAGTGCCAAAGAAAATTGACGCTTTGAGACAGCAAAAGTGGCGACTCGTAGTAGACTACAGGAAGCTAAATGAAAAAACAATTAGCGACCGTTACCCTATCCCAAATATTAATGAAATTCTAGATAAATTGGGTAGAGCCCAATACTTCAGTACACTTGATCTTGCTAGTGGTTTCTACCAAATAGAAATGAGCAAGTGTTCTACTGATAAAACTGCATTTAATGTCGATCATGGTAAATATGAGTTCCTAAGATTGCCAATGGGTCTTCGTAATTCACCCAGTACATTCCAAAGAGCCATGGACGAGGTCCTAAAAGACCTCCAAAATAAAATATGTCTTGTATACATGGATGACATAATTATTTTCAGCACTGGAATGCAAGAGCATATCCAAAATTTAAAATTGGTTTTTGTCAAATTGAAACAAGCAGGCCTAAGAGTCCAGCTGGACAAATGTGAATTTCTGCGCAAAGAGGTAGAATTCCTAGATCATGTTGTGACACCCCAGGGCATTAAACCAAATCCAAAAAAGATTCATGCTATAAACAACTTTCCAATTCCGAAAACTCAGAAAGAAATAAAATCATTTCTTGGACTTCTTGGTTATTACCGAAAATTTATTCGAAATTTCGCAAAACTAACATAACCCCTGACAAATTGTTTAAAAAAGATAATAAAGTTAATCACACTAAAGAACTTATTGATTGTTTCAATCATTGTAAAAATATGTTAATATCAGAGCCTATATTGGCCTATCCCGATTTTGAAAAGCCTTTTGAAATTATGACAGACGCATCTAAGTACGCGATCGGAGCAGTATTGAGTCAAGATAATCACCCTATATGTTACGCCTCTCGAACTTTAAATTCTGCCGGAATTAATTATTCGACAATAGAAAAGGAATTACTTGCTGTCGTTTGGGGATGTAAGTATTTTCGTCCATACTTATTTGGCCACGTTTTCAATATTTTGACTGACCATAAGCCATTGGAATGGTTATTTTCTCTTAAAGAGCCGAATTCACGCCTTATGCGTTGGCGGCTAAAATTAGAAGAATTCGAATACACTATTAAATATCAGAAAGGCAAACTTAACCAAGTAGCAGATGCTTTGTCACGAGCACCTCCCGAACATGATTTAAACGCTTTAGAAACCGCTTTATTAGATGTAAATATAGATGATATCGATTCTATAATTCAACAAGAAATCTGAAATCTAACGAAATTGCCAAATCTGTCACCTAATGACGTCGAAAATACATTAAATGATCAAAATAAGATAAATATAATTTAAAATGTCAAATTCAACCCCCGTTATTAGACAATATTTCAAATACCGATTTAGAGACGGTACATACCTCAATAGAAAACCCAATCCTTTCAATACCCATTGCTGATCGAGCAGTGAACCAATATAAAAATCAAATAATTTTAACGTGCGGTGACATTGTAGAGACACTGTGTAGAAAAGAAAACGTATTTGAAAACACCAGACTTAATGTCACCTTGCCTCAAAGAAACTTAGATGAAAGTATTTTTAAATTCGCCAAAGAATTTTTTAATCCTAAATATAGCTATGCCTTATAATTTAAAACGCAATATTTACCGGAAATTTTTGTAGTAACACTTCAAAAATATTTTAAAAATACTGCATTCAAACTTATTCACTGTACAAAATTTCTAAGCGATATTCCGACGATCGAAGAAAAACAAGAAAAAATTCAGTACTATCACGTATACAAGAAAGGACATCGCGGTATTAACGAACTAAAAATGTCCTTAACTAGTCTATTATTGGCCAAAAATGTCGGAAGACATTGAAAAATTTGTGAATAGTTGCGAAGTATGTTTAAAAAATAAATATGATCGGAACCCACCCATAGTCAAATTTAATCTGACACCAACTTCTTCCAAGCCATTCGATCACATACACATGGATGTGTTTAGAATATCCAATACCCCATTTCTTACTGTAATTGATTCATTTTCCAGATATGGTCAAGCCTATCCCCTCGATACCGTTAGCGGCATTTCAGTAGTAGACAGCTTATTAAGCTTTATAACCCATCACGGTTTAAAAACAAAGATTTAGAGGATTTTTGTAAATTACACCGAATTGAACTTCATTACACAACAGCTAAAAATAGTAACTCAAATTCCGGTAGAGCGGTAGAGCGTTTTCATTCTAGTTTAATAGAACATTTCAGATGTCTACGAGAAAAAAACAAAGAATTAACTCCTACCCAAATAATGAAACACTCTGTACTAAGCTATAACAATTCTATACATTCGGCTACAAAATATAATCCTTTTGAAATAACCAAAGGCCATATAAATAATCCGGACCCCTTCGATCTCAATGATCACTTAGTCTTATCATACTATGTTCAAAACCACAAGGAGGCCAGTAAACAGCTATACAAATCAATAAAAGAACGTAATGAAAAAGTGAAAGAAAATTTTATTAACAAAATTAACCAAAATCGGAATGATCCCCCCGATTTATCAGCACAAGAATCAGCGTATGTACAGACTAAATTCCGCGATGAAAAACTACCAAAATTCAAAAAGGTAGAGGTGGTAAATGATAATGGTGTCTTATTAGGAACAAATAAAGGCACCTATCACAAAAGTATTATTAGGAAACCTAGAATTAATTTAAATAACGTTTTACAGGACCCACAGGACGATGAAGTCACTAACACCCCTGATGTGCCTGGTCCCTCTAATAATTATAGCAAATAGTATTAAGGAAGAAATTAACATTACGCCCTTAGAAAATACAATACTTCCAGTAGAAATAGGTGAAGCTAGAATTATATACACAAAACATACATTTATTCACTACTTAGACGTTAAGGAATTAGTTAAATAGATAGATACATTAAAAACTCACTTTTCCATTGTACAAAAAACAATAGTAAAAATTAATAGTTCCAATCCCATTTCATATCATGGTATAAGTGAAAATATGATGGAAAGAACTGAATTTTTAATTAATTCTTTAGAAAGTAAATTTGAAAATTTGTATCCTCATATGCGTTCAAAGAGAGGCTTAATCAATGGATTAGGCAAAGTCAATAAATGGCTATTTGGAAATGGTGATATGGGGACGGTGACCGTTAGGACAATGCAATTAAACTTTTACAAGAGAATCAAAAACATGTAGCATACGAACTAAATTTACAAACTTCTCTGTTTAAAAAATTAATTGATCACTATAATCAATCATTGACAGCACTTTGGCAAAATCAACAAAAGCTTCATAATAATCTTGAAAAATTTCAATCGTTTATATTAAATCAAATTGACTCTTTAGGTAGATATATAACATTTCAAGGAACAATAAGTCAGATTAATCTCGATTGCCAGAATCTAATTTCATTTATTGATAATATCGAAAATGCCATTCTCTTTTCAAAATTAAATACTCTTCATAGTTCCATAATATCGAGCTACGAAATTTTAGATTTGATCAAACATTTAAAACAAATATATAAAGTCAATCAAATCCCTAAATTCAATAATATCTTAACATACTATACTTTTCTTGGAACCCAAGTGACCTTTTCCGGCTCCAAACTAATATTTGCTATTCATGTCCCTATCCTAAAATCAAAACCTTCAGAATTTTATCGTATATTTCCAATTATCCAAAACAATACAGTATTCACCCCATCTCACCCATACTTGGCACGTAACAACGAAGAAACCCAATTAGAGGAAGAAGAGTGCCCAAAACTAGAAGACCTATACTACTGTGTTCAAGAGCTCGTCCCAGAGGACAACTGCACGCTGCAACTCCTAAGAGTCCAATCCCCAAATGGATGCTACGCAACCAAAGTGAACATTCAAAAATCAATAGTTCAACAAATTACAAATGACAAAGTAATGATTATCCCTGTACAATCCCAAGATGTCGTATCCAAATGTCGAAGTAATAGAATATTTCAAGTTCAAATGCCATCGTTAATCAATATTCCAGAAGACTGTGAATTATCCATCAACGAACTCAAATATTCACACAAAAAAGAAATCCAAAAAGGCAAATCACTTATTCTACCAAAGCTAAAAATCGAACAGTTCAAAATTCAAACAAACTATCAAGCTTCAAACCTTTCAGAAATAAAATTTAATGATCTTTACGAAATCAATAGAATTTTCAAGCAATTAAAACCAATTGAAATTCAAACAAATACCTATAAAGTGCCAATCATAACAATATTTTAATTATTAATAATTTTATTCATATCAATCGTTCAGAAGAAGGAAACGCAATCAATCAAAATCAAACAAGAAAGAAGAGACAATCAAAAATCAAGAAATTCCAATAGATTCGAGTCGCCAAAATCATTCCATTATTTTTGCGTCTTAGGGTTGGAGGAGTTACGAGATGACAATGCCATGACGCCTACAGAAATATAATATCTTTACTAAGAATTCTAAGGTTATCTATAATGTACTTGTAATCTTTTATATCCATATATTTTAGTTTCTGTCTAACCATTGTTATGAATACATGTACCTACTTATACTTAATATTCATTAAATTGTTTTTAAAAAGGCTAATTATGCATTTCAATTCAAAAACTATCTTTTTAAAAATGATTTTATTATATTTATTACAACTTTACTTCAAGAGAATTAAACAAAGAATGAATATTTTATAATATGAAATAATTACGCTGTCTTGATAAGATAACCAGTTTCTTAGGATGTCATGATATATCCGTGTGGGTGTGTGTGTGGGGGTGCTCGTGTGTGCAGAAGCGTTGCATGTAACTCTTCCCTCCTAAGTATCGAAAAGTATGGATTGTCTTTTCGATTGGGTCGTTTTTAAATTTTCTTCGGATTCTTTGGTTTTCTTTCTTCTACATGTTGAAATTTGGGATCTTAATTTGATTATGGTGTATGAAATTATGATAATACATATTACTCCTAGAATACTTCCAATTATCGGTACTTGGTTTTGAGTGTAAGCAATTTTTTGGATGGGCTTCAGTTTTCTTGATATTTCATTGATTTGGAAGAGGTCGTCTAGATCTAATTTTGAGATATTAGATATCTGATAGTGTTGAGATGGTGAAATTGTGTTTATCTCTAGTTTTGGAAGAATAAAAGGTTTGCCGTAGCTAATTTCGTGGTTATGTATATATTTTTGATCGTTGATCCAGATTTCTCAATTTCGTGGAATTTCGAAAAGTGTTGGCTCTTTTATTTCGAAATATTGGTTTGTTTGACATTTTGAGAGAACTTTTTCTGATTGTTTTGGCATTATTAGGACTTCGCTGGTTGTGACTTGTTGAATAATTGTTTCTTCAGTATTGACTTCTAGGATATGGCAATCTTCAAGGCTGTTTCCATCAAGTAGGTTGAGAGTACAATTGTCTCTTCGGACGAAATTTTGTTGACAATAGTAGGTATCTTCTGATTGGATCTCGTTTTTCTTCCGTGCCAAATTGGGAAAATTGGGGGTGTACATTTGATCATTTTGTATAATAGGAAAAAGGTGATAAAATTCGAAGGTTTCGGAATTAAGTTTGGGAACATGAATAGCAAAAATTAATTTTGAATTAATAATTGACACTTGAGTACCGAGAAATTGATAGTATGTTAGAATATTGGTGAATTTTGGAATTTGCTTTGGCATGTAGATTTTACTTAAATATTGAATCATGTCTACAATCTCGTGACTAGAAATAATAGAGCTGTGTACCGAGTTAAGTTTTGAAAATACTATCGCATCTTCAATATTATCTATAAACGTTATAGTTGATTGACAATCTAAATTAATCTGATATATCATACCTTGAAAACTCAGGTAGCTTTCGAGGGTTTCAATTTTATTATAAACGGATGCTGAAAATTTTTCCAAATCGTTATTGAATTTAATTTGATTTTCATTTAGAATAGTAATTGATTTATTATAATGGTCAATGAGTTTCTGATAAAGAGAAATTTGAAGGTTTGTTTCTTGAATAAGATTCTTTTGATTTTGTTGTAATAAGTTAATCGCGTCATTATATCTAATTTCATCATCTGAATCAAGGTTTCCAAAAAGCCATTTATTTATTTTACCAACGCCGTTTACTAAACCTCTACGGTTTCGAATATGTGGGTTTAGATTCTCAATTTTCTTTTGGACTGATTTGATTAAATATTCTGCTCTTATTAGCATGTTTTGTGCTAGGGAATGATCTGATATTGGGTTTGAAGCGTTTATAGTTGTAATCTTACTATACTTATATAATTAAAGTGCGTAACTAAACTATCTATTTGTCTAACAAGTTGGCTTAAATCTAGATAATGTAAAAACGTATGTTTACTATAAACTAATCTTGCGTTTCCTAACTGGATAGGGAGTAGGAAATTTTGAATTTTCGTAACTTGTATATCTTTTCCGTTACAAGTCACGTGGTATATTTGAAGGACCAGGAATAGCGTCAGGGTTCGCATTTTCGTTGACGTCCTGTAACAATTTTTGAGATTTACTTTTTGGTTATCTGGCGATACCTTTATGGTATGTACCTTTGTTTGTTTTAAGCAAAATACCTTTATCTTGGACTATGTTAGTTTGTTTAAATTTGGGAAGTCTTTTATTTCTTTCTTTAGTTTTTACGTAAGCGACCTTTTGTTTTGAGTAATCTAAGGGTTCTGATCTGTTTGTATTAAGTTTTTCTATTACCTTTTGTTTAATTTCTTCATTTCGTTTCTTTATTTTTTCATATAATAGTTTACTTGTTTCTTTGTGATTTTGGACATATTGAGATATAACTAAATGATCGTTCAGGTCAAACGGATCTGGGTTGTTTATGTGTCCTTTTGTAATTTCGAAAGGTGTATATTTAGTAACTGTGTGAACTGAATTATTATAACTAAGGATCGCGTGTTTCATGATTTGATCGGGGGTGAAATTTTTATTGTCTTCTTGAATACATCGATAATGTTCTAAAATACTTGAGTGAAATCGTTCAACGGGTGAATTAGAATTACTATTTTTTGCTCGTATGATGTAGTTCAATACGATGAAGTTCGCAAGAATCTTCAAGATCAAAATTTTTAAATTCAGTTCCGCTATCAGTTGTGATTCTTTGGGGTAGTCCATGGTGTGTTATAAAATTTAATGAGGAATCTACGGTGGAAAAACCTATAACACTTACTATGGGGTAGGATGGTCCGTACCGAGAAAAGGAATCGATTATTGTTAAGTATGATTTGTTGCGATTTTAAAAACATCGGCATGTATATGTTCAAAGGGTTTAGTCCTGATTTGTATACATGATAGTATTCTATTTTTTCTTTTTGCTCGTCAATTGATTGAATATCGGTAAGAGTTTTAGTACACCTAATAAACTTAAATGCAGTATTCTTAAATGTATTTTGTGCAGTTACTATAAATATTCGCGATAAAGATTCATTTTGGAAATAAAGAGCGTAATTTTGATTGGGATTTATATATTCTTTGATAAATTTTCTATTTCTACTATTGGCAATGTAACGTATAAACGAATGTTTTCAAATATTTTTTCTCTTTTTATTTTAAAGGTATTTGTTTCCCCACTGGTAAAATATAATTGGTTTTTAAACATATTTAGTGGTTTTTCGGATATTGGGATCGCTAAAATAGGATTTTCGGCAGATGTATGCACGGTTTCAATATCATTATCATTAGGATTTGGTTTTTCGGTTAATGCGGGTGAATTTATCCTAATATTTGATTCGTTTCCATGTAAAATCCTCGTAATATCGATATTATCCAAATTTGGTAATATATTTTCGGGTTGACCGAACGGATCAATTCTTTCAAGTTCTTGATTCACGATTTCGTCAATGTCACCTAAATTAACGTCAATTGATGCAGTTTCTAATGCATTGATATCGGGGTAGCGAGATAATGCGTCTGCTGCCTTATTGCTTTTGCCTTTTAGATATTTGATATCATGGTCAAATTCTTCGAGCTTTAATCGCCAACGCACAAGGCGTGAGTTTGGCTCTTTTAAAGACATAAGCCATTGTAAGGGTTTGTGATCTGAAAATATTGTAAATTTTTGACCAAATAGATATGGCCTGAAGTATTTGCATGCCCAAACAATTGCCAATAATTCCTTCTCGATAAATGAATAATTGATTTCTGCCGAATTTAGAGTACTACTAGCGTAACAGATAGGGTGATTATTTTGAGATAGGATAGCTCCTGTTGCGAATTTTGAAGCATCGGTTGTTAGTTCGAATGTTTTATCGAAATCGGGATATGCCAAAACTGGTTCTGATATTAAAATATTTTTACAAATATTGAAACATTCAATAAATTCCTCTGAGTGCTGAACGGTATTATTTTTCTTTAAACATATTGTCATTGGTTTAGTTAATTGAGCAAAATTTTTTATAAACTTTCGATAGTAGCCAAATAGTCCTAAAAACGATTTAATGTCTTTGGCAGTTTTAGGAATAGGGAAATTTTGAATTGCCTTAATTTTATTCGGATTAGGTTTTATTCCTTGTGGAGTTACAAGGTGGCCTAAGTATTCGACTTCCTTGTGTACAAATTCACATTTGTCGATTTGTATTTTAAGCTGTGCTTGCCGTAGTTTCGAGAATACTAACTTTAAATTTTGGATGTGGTCCTGGAGGCTAGTACTGAATATGATGATATCGTCCATATATACCATACATATCTTATTTTGAACATCTTTCAAGACTTCGTTAACAGCTCTTTGGAAAGTGGAGGGTGCATTTTTCAACCCAAAAGGCATTCGAAGGTATTCGTAGTGTCCTCAGCCCACATTAAATGATGTTTTTTCGATTGAGCAATCACTCATTTGTATTTGATGGGACCCACTTGCCAAATCGAGGGTCGTGAAATACTGAGCTCGCCCTAATTTATCTGAAATTTCGGATATGTTTGGGAGTGGATATCTATCACCAATAGTTTTGTCATTAATTTTGCGGTAATCGACGACCAATCTCCATTTTTGGGTATTGGATGCGTCTATTTTCTTTTTGACTATCCATATTGGAGAGCTCCAAGGAGAACAAGATGGTCTGATTATATTTTTATCTAACATGACTTGAATCTGCCGCCTAATTTCCTCTCTGTGTATGTATGGATATCTATAAGATTTTGAATGAATTGGTATTTCGTCTTTTGTCTTAATTACATGTTTAACATTAGAGGTGAAAGTTAACTTGTCTCCTGGCTTAAGAAATAAATCGGAATATTGCTTACATAATTCAATAATTTTTTGTTTTTCTTCCCTATTCATATGGTCCGTACGAATAAGGTTGGTAATATCATTGTATAAAGATAGGCATAGTAAAACAGTAACAATGTTAAAACCGTTTGAGGCAATTTTGCACGCCATCTAGTTACTTTTACGCTCGTTCTTCATAAAAATGATCCGTAACGTACTGCCCTCTGAAATAAACTGCACTATTTTCAATAACTAAATTATTTTTGAAAAGTTCCCTACTAAATGTGAAGTTTTCTTTATCTTCGAATTCCGAACAATAAAATGATTACCAAGACCGACGATACATGCCGATTTTACTTTTTATTACGAAAGTTACATAAATTACCTATTTGATGGGAAACTATAATAGATAGATAGCGAGTATTTTCGTATTTTGAAATATGATGTTCATAATAATGTTATAGCAGGTATTCATCTTGATCCGAAAATAAACTTAATCTCAGTACCATTATTTGTCACCAATTTCAGTATACAAAATAGTGATTTTTATGCAATGAGTTTAGCACCAGCATTAATCTGTTTATCACTTCAAAAATATGGGATAAAAAGAAGAATCCTTGTACAAAGGTACATAAAATATATTCATTGGGTGACTGAAATAATGTAAATTTGCGATTTCTGAACTTCGTTGTAATGTAAATTAATTCAAAGGATATTTTTTTAAACATTCGTGTTTTGATGATCTCTTAAGGAGACGAAAAAATAAGTCTCGGTTATTTTGTATGCGTTTTTTAAGCTTTCAGTTGAAAATTTATTCATTTTACGCTTTCCTTTCTGGTAAAAGTATTTTTGATTTTGTTTCGCTTTCTTACTGTGTTGATATGTAGCGACTCAAGAAATATATAAAATCAAAAACAATAACTTCAAAAAAGTGCTAACTATACTAATACATTAAAAATAATGAGATGAAATTTACTAAATATATCATAATACAATATATAATCGTACTAATAATTAAATTAATGACATTGTAGAATTCTGCAATTGTGCAATATGGCCTTTCTTGAAGAAATGCCCTTGTCGATCTATTTGCGGCTTATTATTCTGAAGGTAGATACTAAATTTTTGGCATTGAAGTTTTTAACAGGTCAGAGGTCGGTAGTGTGAGTGTGAATCACGGATTTTTGCTCTGAATATAAAAATATGGCTAGGGTCGAATTCCTCAAAACTACCTGAAACTACCGGAAAGAGGGATTGTCGTATCATTAGCAAGTGGGACCATATAGTTTGGTGATTTCCAAAAATAGAGTATTCAGGTAAACAGAAGCTCGTAATTTATTGACAAAGGCAAGAAAAATCATTGAAGAATGTATACAGTGTTGAAAAAATGGCTGTGTAAGTTGAAAAAGCTCTCGTAATTTATTGAGAAGGGCAAGGAAAATGATTGAAGAGACTATACAGTGTTAGAAAACTGGCATTTAGCTGTTAGCCGTATTCTAATCCTCCCGCGACTTTTTGAGGAACTCGACCTAGTATTAAAGACGCAGGTAGGTTTTTGCGGAATTGGGCACAGTCCAAAAATCTGATATGGTAAACATTTCTTGTGTTTTATATTCAGTGATAAGTCTACACTACATTGGTGGCTAATAGTTTCTTTGCAATAAGTAAACCATTATTGAAAAAATTTGACTCTTGACGTAAGTCCAACTTATTTTTGGTCAGTGGTTGCCGTCATTAGACACATGGAAAGTATCTTCATAGGTACTTACCTCCCAAGCGAGGTCATTGCATTCGACAAATTAGATAATAAAATAAAACATCTGAAGTTTTGATAAATGAATTTATTAGAAAATATCGAACAAAAATATTAAATTAGGTAAATAATAAATACATTTTTTATAAAATTATTGATTCAAAAATTATAATAATTATAAACCGTAAGTGTCCAGCGCGTTTAAAAAAATGATCAGAAACTACAAGTAGGACGGTCCTATATATATACCTTGTGCACTTTACAGCTACGACAACATACACAAATCCAAGTAGTAACAATTCAATCGTTTAAAAATTATCGATTTTCATAATTTATCACTTGAAGATGATAAGATTTCTTTCTTTATCAAAACAAGTACAAATTGTTAGTGGGAAATTCGAATGGCCAACAAATTGAGTAAACTATTTATTGTAGTTTTAAAACTTCTTCAAATTCGTAAAATGTTTTTTGCAAACTTTGATATACAGGGTGCTGCTTCGGATCGCATCACATTATATTCACGTTCTAGATTTTTATTGTTTTTCGTAAATTATTTTTTTTTATAACCAGTACCCGACTCGTTTGGGCCATGATAGGAACTGTGTGTTATCAAGAAAATATACAGAGTAGCTCATTAGTTTTGACCTTAGGAAGAAATGGACTTGAAAAAGTTTTAGAATATTTGAAAGTTTGAGTCCGCAACAATAAATTGAAAATATATTGCCTATGACTACAACAGATTGCATATTTTCTCATTTTATAGTTATATACTTGGGCTTACCACAAGTGGTAGAAATTCATTCAATCATCATCAATCGTTTTTCGGAACTCTGCATGAACTGATTTTCAGCGCGTCACAGTTTTGGCAGCAATTTGACCTCTAAATTGTTGATTTCTACTCGTTGTAGTTGCACGAAAATACCATCTCAAGACACAACACAGTATATTCTTTAATTTTACATAAGTTTTGAGTAACTACAAGTGGTAGAAAATTGCTTTTTTGCGAATAAAAACCAGACTGTCACTCAAATATTCTGTCAATATAAACGTCAACAAATTTTCCAGTATAATTCGCTGTTGGGAACCCCCGAGGAAAAAATTTCCGCTACAATTCATCCGTTGCCATGGTGATCGGTCAAAAAAACACGTTTTGATTGGTTAAAAATTACAGGTGTGGAATGTTCACTGAAATGTTTGCTACAAATCAGCTTATTTCTTAGCGATTTCTGGCTTAGGTCTGCCAAAACAGCATTACCTGAAATAATGATCATGAATGTTAACATACATATTTATTGTAATGGTTATGGTAAAGTAAGTATTTTTTTGTGTTTGAAAAACTTGAATTCATTTCATTTCTGTAACGAGCATCTGCATAACTAAACACAACTACAATAAAACCCTTGTTTGGAATTTCCCGAATTGTATTAAGATAATCCCATACCTGTGTATCATTCCCAAAAACAACTACTCATCATTGAAATTTCTTGGTAGGTACCCAGGTTTAATAAGGGTTTTTAAAATCAAACAAAAGACCATTCACAGGAATCGTAACAAAACCGGAAATAAAAAAAATAACAAATATTTATGTACAAAAGATATTTGAATAATCTGAATTTAATATAAATATTATATTTATTTGCCTGGTGTTGAAAGTTACCGGTCAACGTGAAAATTTCGATAAGCCCGATAAACAAAAAATTCTTTATAGGCGATTTCGGCACGCTTTAGTACCTAACTTTGGTCTGTCAAATACATACCAATCAATTTCGTTCCGAAAAACGATGACGTCAAGCTAACTTTTGTACCCTTTTTGGTCTGTCAAATCACATACCGAGATCTGCAGCACGGTTACTGAAATTGGTAGCTTTCTATCATTGTCTGAAGTAATTTTTGACTTGCTTTTTATTTGTAAAAAAAACAAATTCGGTGGAACGGATTGTATTTTTGGTCAATATTATACAATTCTTCATGTTTTGTCTGTTTTTTTCTTTATTTTTGTCTAGTAATAATGGAATCTGTTCCGAGCGCAATGCATAAATGTCAATTTCATCAAACATCTGTACCAACTGAGAACCAAACGATTTCGCCTATGATTGGTACTTTACATCATACCGGTGACGTAGGACCTACCAATTGGTTAACCAAAGTTCATACCAACCAAAGCGTGCCGAAATCGCCTTATATTAAAGAAAAAAATTATTCTAGGAACTACTACGCAAAATACCTACCTGCATGACATCCTTTTGACAGCTTTATCACTTTCTGATAAGTGTACACAACCAACCCAATACCAAGGACCGGTCTTAAATGTTTCACAATAGACTGCCGAAAATTATAATCATTGAAAATATTATTTATTGTGTTATCTATTTATACTTATTGAATTGAGCACACAATAATATGATAGAAAACGCTCATTGTTGAATTATATATATATTTATATTACTGCATCTACTAATTTAACAAAATGATTGTTATAAATCAAGCAAGAGTCTTATATATTTTTGAAATCATCACCTATTAAATTGAAATAAAAAATATATATACCATTAAAAATTCTATCAAGGGCGTCATATTTAATAAAGTCCTAACGTTATAAACACATAAACTACTATAGTTGAAAATAAAAATTGATTTTCTCGAGGATTTTTTTAAATGTTTCATTTTTTTAAAATAATTAATTTGTTCCATAATTTTATACAGGCTGTTTCTATTATCATAATATAGTAGCATTACTATATTCTAAACCGTAATAGATACTAAGACAATTAAATGTATTATGGAGGGACATTATAATTGTTGAAAAAAATCTTATTTTATATCAAAACACTAGGTAAGGTCCAAAATAAGGCTCTCGGTACATTTTTTTGACAAAATAAAAACAAGTTTATAAAATATAACTACGACAAGAACGTATTTAAGAATTGTTCGCATTAATGATATTACCTATTTGAGATAAAACGTCATAAAAATCTGAAGTGTGATATATCGCCTAATTTGAATATTTAACATTGACTATAGTTCTTTCGCCATCAGAAGAGAGTAATAAAACCTATTTATGTATGCAAACTACAGCAGCAGTGGCCCAAACAATATCAGTATATTTGCAAATTTTTACCAAAAAGCACCAACAAAATTTCTTTTAGTTTAGCGGTGCCGACCAGTATACCTGTTATAACAATAGACGACCCTTTTGTAATCGCCGAGAAACTGGTCAATAATCCTTGCATAAGCGTGGTTCTGGGTTTAATAAAAGGGGTAAGATAAAAATACATTAAGTAGTTATATGTATATTGATAAATTACTTTATTTGGCATAATCAAACCAACAGATTTTAATGGCTAAAGAAGTTATTGATAGTGACATCAAATTAACCCGAATATTTCAGAAACTTTAGAATATTTTTTAACAAAAAAAGTTTTCAAATAACTTAAAGTTAATACCTAATATTTGTAACCGGCGGCGACATGGGGTCTAAAGTAAATATTTATAGACTATCATTATAAATATAATTCTATAAATGTACGCCCATGGTTTACTGGTTTCCGATAATTTTAATACTCTCTCCTGAAGGCGAAACAACTATAATAATTACAATAAATAGGTATATCCATATTTAAAAAAAATTATGTTAGCCTCTTGAAGACACGAAACGTCGTATTGAAGACTTGTTGGTAGATGTCTATATTAAATTCGTGTTCAATTAAAATTTTGCTGTTCTCTGAAATTTTTTTATTAAAAAAATTCTATTCTGAAAAAACCAAAAGCAGCCTTTTTAGTTATCCCAGTATAACTCGAGAATGGAGGAAATCGTTGTAAATTTTTCAACATATTATAATGTTCTCCATAATAGTTACCATTTTGTCAATATTACGGCCTAGAATATAGAGTATAATAACCATATAAGATATGATAAAAGAAACAGTATACATTTTAACAGGTAAATTTGTTATCTTATTGACGTGGTAGCTCCCATTTATAAACTCACAGATTCACTATACCTTATTATTACGTGCTTAGTTCATAAACATAAAATAAATAACAAAAAATACTATTTCCAATTATTTCAATTTTCGTGGAATATTTTAATGTCCAACCCTTTGTATTCGGTTAGTTGTGTTTACCTATATAAGTTGGAAATATTTTCAATAATTTTTTATTCTGTTACTTTACCATAAAGGTAGATGCAAAATTTAAATTTAGGCAGGATTAAAATACTTTTGATAAATTTAAGATTTAACGGATATGGAATTTCTACTAGTTAAATTCTTGTACTCGTATAACATGCAATAAAACAAATAAGCTCATTATCAGAAAAAACTATTGGACGAATTGTCTTTTATTTGACTATAATCAAATACTTATTGTATGTTTAGTTTTGGAAATTTGCATACACACTTATTTATTCACATTCACTATTTTTTACTCCTCTATGAAAAATAATCGTCGGAAGAATAACTCACCCAAGTGTATGATCCATCCACTTATTTTCAGCCATTTCTGAAATATCGAAAAGAAGATTTAAATTATAATCAGGTAAAAATGTCGACATTCATTCATATTATAATAAATTTATAGAATTTATTAATTCTCTACTGACTGAGCACACAACGATAGCTGATTGATAAAAGTGATTATTTGTTATATTAATACATTTCAGTGAGTATAGGTCGCTAAATATACAGTTTTTAATTTGGAAATTGTAAGCTGTAGCATTTATATACTTAACGTCCTGTTAATATAATTTAGATATATTAACCAAGATAGGTATTGATGTATAAACGCAACTGAGCTAAGAATACTTATCAAAATTAATAATTAAAATTTGAATCCTAGAAATTAATTTATAACAATATTTACGGTGATTAACTAAGCTCAACTTAATTAAGAATTTACTGTTATATGAATAATTTTTAAAAGCTGATTGGTTCATTTCACTAATGCAACCAATCAGTATCCAAAATTCTAAATATAATTGTTAATTCTTAGTTTATAGATTTTCTGGTTTTACTAAAAGAAGAGATAGGTATATTAATTGTAATAATGTCTACTTACCTTTAAAATGAAATGTATATCAACGTTCAGAGATTCTCAAATAAAACAATAATCCAAATGCACAGCCAACGAAACACAACAATGACACAACGAACACAATTAATACAATATTAATCAGAGATATTAATAATGAACTTCAAATTGCAACTTTGCCATAGGTACCTATCCAAAATAAGAAACTTTGCAACACAGCTCTTATGGATGTATATAACATTCTGAATAATTTTGGCGCCATCTGTTATTGGGGTAATTCGGCGACCAAAGCTAAGGAAATTCGTGATTCAAGCTACGACGTACAGTAAGAAAAGACGTGCCGTGGACGCTAACTCCCCACTGCCATCTATTGGTGGCGTCCACCTCGTCAAATGATATCCTCGTAAGATTAACCTACTATGCCTATCTTTATACAATGGTAATATCATTAGATTTCACCAATTTGTTCTCGTTAAAATTGTTAGTAAAGCTTTCAAACTTAAATAATTCGTATTGCGAATTTTGGAATGAAGTAACATGAATTGGTTTTATTAGTGTTATCGTTATTGATTTATTTGTATGATTTTGAACTTTAATAGGTGTAAAACCGTCTTTTGCCGTACTTAATATTTGTGGTATAAATATGTTCTCTATGTTTTGGGCATCTACAATAATATCGCCATCATTTATATTTACTGGTAAATTTTTTATACATTTTTCTCCCGGGTCTATTGAAAATGAAAGTTTAATATCATCGGCTTGTCTATATTTAAATGGTAATTTTATATCGGGCCCCACTAACGGTTGATTTTTTAGATCAATATTTAAATTCATACCTATTAAATCTTTAATACCTAAGATTCCATCGAAATAATCGTGAAAGTCGTATAGTATAAAATTAATATGGTAATTTTTACATTTTGATTCAGCAAATGCAGGTACATGTGCTTGAAATCTGATATTTTTACTCCCGATACTACTAGAAATAACAGTGTTTGAATGGTAAATTGTACTTGGAAAATATTTCTCAATTATAGACGGTTTTATTATTGATCTAGAGCTGCCGGTATCAATTAATAGTGTAACTTCCGGATTCTTAATTTCTATGTATGGTAAGGGGTTAACGGAAAACGCGTTTATCTCTACTATGTCTTCCTTTGGGATGGGCCAGCCATCTGAAAATTTTCGTCAAAATGATATTCGCTGTTTGTATCGGTATTGTCAAATTCTCTTTCGTCATATTCGTTATATTGATTAGAATCGTGACCTGAATTACTACACTGGTTCACAAATAATTCTTCGGAAACGAATTTCGGTTTAGAATTTGGGTTCGATTGAAAAAATCTATTATTATTGATAGGTTTTCTATTTATTTCGGTAAAGTTTCGCGACGTTGTTGACATCGGTACGTGTTTGGGTAACTGCCTTTGTTGACTTGGGTCTGGTTTAAAGACGTTTTTGGGTGGACCAAATACTTGTTGATTTGTGAAATATCTCCTATTTTGTGAACATGTATTGGCTGATTGGGCCAATGTTCTCTATTCTGTACAATATTTGATTGATCGGTTTGATAGTTTTTATAAAATTGTGGTTAATAATTAACTGGTCTGTTATTTGGTACAAAATGTTGATAGTCGTTATAGTTTTGATTTGAGTTTGAATTATTTTTATGAAAATTTCGCGACTGTGGATATTGTTTATTAGTATTATCATTATTATTGAATCTATTTTGTGAGAAATTTCTATCATGTAAAGAGCCGTACAATCTCTCAAAATTTTCAAATTCTGTGACATACGCCATAGCGTCTTCTAAAGTAGCGGGTTTTTTCAAATGCATGTTATTTTTTAACGTTCCGTAACAGCCTGCAATGAAAGTGATATTGATTTATTTGGCAATTCAGATCATCGGTAGTTACTTTTGGATCATTGCTTATTCTTTAAATAACACTACTACGAATTAACTGAAGTCTACTTCCAAAATCTATTAAATGTTCACCTTTGAATGGTTTGGCTCTAATCAACTCTTGTACCAAACAATCTAAATCCCGTCTATCAGCAAAACACTGTAATAAGGCAGTTTTTAATCTTGGCCAAGTATTCAATTCTACTCTATTACCTATCATGAAGGCTGCTATACCTTCCAATTTCTCTTGAATACATTCTATTACATGAAAATTCAATTCAGCATCGTTTAAATGTCTATGAGTTTCTATCAAATGTTCACATCTAGTGATAAATTTGTTTAAATATTCACTATCACCGTTAAATGGTATAATATTTGCTAATTTAGATGTGAAAAGGTCCCAATTCATTATAGGAGGAGCCATTTCTATATAATCAATTTCTCCAACTTTCGAAATGGTATTTTCGCTTATTGAAATAATATTAAGTGATTGCAAAATATTATCGAGATTATCCTCGTTCAATTCACTCATAAATAATCAATCAATATCAATAAATTCTTAATTACTATCTTTCCGAATTCCAATAAAAGGTATAGGAAAGGCGAGAAAAGGAAAATTTGGCACTTACGTTACAGAAGAACTGGCTTCCAAAATCTTCTTCTCCGACTCTTTGTTGGTTCTCGTCCAGCTGTATCCAACCACAAAAGGGGTGAAATAACTGTTCGTTAGAATTCGCGCTTAAAACGTTGAAACGTTAAAATCGTGAAAGTCACTACACTTTTATCGTTCTACAGAAACACCGACAAAAACGGCACACACTGTATGTTTCAAAAAGGAAAAAAAACTTTCCGATATAGCTCCATACTTTCCACGATTTACGCGAATCCTACTGACTGCGCCAATTATGCATTCCAATTCAAAAACTATCTTTTTAAAAATGATTTTATTATATTTATTACAACTTTACTTCAAGAGAATTAAACAAAGAATGAATATTTTATAATATGAAATAATTACGCTGTCTTGATAAGATAACCAGTTTCTTAGGATGTCATGATATATCCGTGTGGGTGTGTGTGTGTGGGGGTGCTTATGTGTGCAGAAGCGTTGCATGTAACTGGCTGTTTCATTTTTGAAACACTTATCTCTCCTAAATTTCTCACAAAGAGCGGTGACTATTCTATTAGTCACTCACAATTACTCAACATAATAATGAATGATAAATATTTCACATTTTAAAATACGGGGTAAATTAGAATTTAAGCTAATAGTTCGGCCATGCTACCAGGATCTCGACCCGAGAGCCTTGCCTTCAACATTCGGTAGGTAGTAACACCCCTAAGAAAATACCTGCAACAATAAATAAACATTTATTATATATTATTTCTTAACGACCCAGCGACACTGGCCCGCAGATCGTTTTCTGATTAGTCAAAGTCTGAGATCCTCTTCCGACCCGCCACCTGTACTTGGAGGAGGACGTATTCCGCTTGTAACGGACCGATCTTGAAGAGAAGCCCGAGTTTCTCTGTGAATATTTTCCCTTAATGATACATTCACGTCTTGTGTATCCTGATCTTCGAAACATGTTTTATTCCTAGGTGACGTTTCACCTGTAAGCGACGTTTCGCTTCTGAGTGATGTTTCACTCTTCTCGCATGTTTTGCGTTCGGGTGACGTTTCATCTGTAAGCGACGTTTCGCTTCTGAGTGACGTTTCACCCAAGACAACACTTTCATCTTCTGAGGAAGCTTTACTTTCTGCTTCGAATCTGGTCTCGTAGGGCTTGATCTTATCTGCAGCCCATACTCCACTGTACCCTTTTCCTCTTCCATCGATTCTCGGTAGACTTCCCAATAAATAACGATCATTTCCGAGAACATTGTTGATTACGTAAGGACCACTATATTTAGGTAATAATTTTTTACTTTGGCCATCATTTTGGGTAACGTTTTTCTTAATCAGTACTAGTTGTCCCAGTTGAAACTCAACGCATTTTCTTTTTGCATCAAATCGTGCCTTTTGTTTCTGTTGATCAGATTCTATAGTTTCGGCTGCCTGTTGTCTGATTTCCTGTAGTTCTGAAGGGGTTTTTCCATCGGAGACTTCGTTGTTTAAAAATGAGTCGTTACTACCCCTTAATGGATAGCCAAACAACATCTCGTGAGGGCTTTTCCCCGTGCCTTTATTTGTAGCCGAATTTAACCCAAATTTGATTTTGTTTATGGTTTGATCCCAATGACACTCGTTCTCCGTGGATGCTGCTAGCGCCGAAAGAATGTTCCTGTTGTACCTTTCGACCTGCCCGTTGGCTCTTGGGGTTGCAGTGGCATTATGAACTACCTTTATTCCCAACTTGTTCACAAATTTATTAAAGGCGTCACTTTATAGTGTAACAGGATCCTCGATTACAAATAATTCTCCTGGGAGTTCCAAAAGTATTACATATCTCACTGAGGAAATTCGTCAACGGTAGGGTCTTGGTATTTTTCACAGCTTTCATATTCACGAATTTTGTAAAGGCATCAATTGCTACTATTAAATAGGCGTTTCCCTTCGTACTTCTTACGAAGGGTTCAAGGTGGTCGACATGTAACGTATCCATGGGTACCGATATTTTTGGGATGGGATGTAGGTAACCGGCTTGCGGACCGCCGCTAGTTTTGTTATATTGACAGTTAAGGCAACAACGAATGTACCGATTAACATATCTACTTGAACAAGGATACCAAGAGTCTCGAGTTATTTGCGAGATGGTCTTATCTGCTGCTAGATGGCCTGCTTGATCATGGAAATAATTGGCAATTGTATGACGGGCTGCGCTCGGTACCATCCACTTTAATCCATCTTTTGTTTTTCGATATATTCTATCATTTTTCAGCACATACTCCTTGTGGATTGTAGCCTCTTCCTTATCCGTTGGTACCCTCGAAAGTACGTGGTATATATATTTACATCTTTCGTCTTGTAGCTGAGCAGATAATACCCAATCACTTTCTGTAATATTCACGTTTAGAATATTGACGTCATCATATGGGCTAGGACCATCTACAGGATTTCTGCTTAGAGCGTCCACATGAGCCATACGAGTCCCAGGGCGGTATTCGATCAAGAAATCAAACTCCTGTGTAGCCATCCACCAACGTCCTATTCTGGGTACAAGATCCCTTTTTGACAAAGTCAGACGGAGGGCGTTACAATCAGTCACAACTTTCAATGGTATTCCAAGTAAATAAATACGAAACCTTTGCATAGAGATGACAACGGCCATCGTCTCTAACTTTTAGGAATTGTAACGCTGCTCCTCCTGACTAGTTTGCCTGCTAAAATATAGAACCGGTTTCAGCTTGGAATCTCGCTGTTTCTGTAATAGGATTCCAGCAACTCCAAGTTTGGATGCGTCTGTGTGAAGTTCTGTCTCCAGTGCTGAATCGTAGATTGCAAGAACAGGTCTACTGCATAAAATCTTCTTAAGACGATCAAATGATGTTGCCTGGTCCGAAATCCATTCATATTTGGCGTCCATTTTTGTGAGTCGTTATAACGATCTCGCAATTCTAGCAAAATCTTTAACATATTTTCGGAAGTAGCTCGCTAGTCCAAGAAACTGACGGACTTCGTGAACGTTTTTAGGAGTCGGAAAAGCTTGAACTGCTGAAATTTTACCTATATCTGGACGGACATCGATTGGTTCGATGGTTCTTTTGAAGAAGTGACATTTCGATAACCGTAGTGCAATGTTTGCTTGTTGAAACAGTTGTAATATGGACTCTTAAGATTCAAGCCCTGAAGACACATTACTCGATGGAACCAAAATGTCGTCCAAGTAAGCAAGAGCGGTGGTAAATCGTAATGAACCCAGTATTTGATTGACAGCTCTCTGGAATACAGCAGGGGCATTGACCAGTACAAACGGCATCCTCACATATTCATAGTGTCCATCCGGGGTCACGGAGGCTGTTTTCCCAATAGAGTCTTTCGCCATAGGTATCTGATGATAGCCACTAGCCATGTCGAGTGTAGTAAAGAAGGTGCAATTCTTTAATCTTTCCAAGTGATCATCTACACGGGGTAAGGGGTAACAGTCCTTTATAGTTCTGGAGTTCAAAGCTCCAAAATCGACGCAAATCCGAACCTCTCCATTTTTCTTCTTAACCAAAAGAATCGGGCTTGCATATGGGGAATTTGATTCACGAATTATGTCATTTTCTAGCATGTCTCGTACATTATGCCTAACCAGTTCCCTTTCACTCATAGAAAGACGGTAGGGTCTGTACGTTACCGGTCTATCGTCGTTCAATAGAATTTTCATTTCGACATCCCTAACACATCCAACTCCGATAAAGTTTCAGCGAAACAATTACGATATTTATTAAGCAATACTAGTAATTTTTGTTGATCAGTATCTTTAAGGGAATCATCACAATCAATTTCGTCTACAGTAAATGGTCTGTACTTATAAGATTTCATTTAAAACACGCTTACCTGTGTTTCTCCCGGAAGGTCCTGTGGGAAACACACTTGGCCTCTAGCGATGAGTTGATAATTCTTGAATGTGATGTCAGAGTCCGCCACGTTCTGGATTAGTAAAATGTTACACTCTGTAGACACTTCGCAGCTAGGTACACAGTACTCATTCGATGGTATCATCCGTCTTTGAAAATCTATGAGGAGATCGCCTTGATAACTTGAGTTTACGGTAAACGTCACGTACCCAATACGGTTTGGTGGAATGGTCACGTCCTAATCCACGTACATATTAATCTTGCTAGGAGGGAGCTCGTCAACTTCCGGTAAAGCCAGAATATTGGTCCTAAACAATCTCAGCTTGTCGTCCTTTAGAACTAGCACCACATCGGGATGACTTAATACGCTTTGACCAATCATCAATGGTACAGTTGGTACTTCATCCGGAACAATAAGCGCAGGAACAGTCACATCAATTAGATCCACTTCGATGTTGACTTCTGTTGAACCCAATGCATAAACACTACCGCCAGCATAACCACTAATTAGAACGTTGCAGGGTTGCCATTTAACACCACAAGTTTAAGCAGTTGTCGCACGTATTGCAACTACTGCACGACCCGTATCTACTAATCCTTTACATGCAATTTTATTTAACTTACATGGCATTACATAACAGTTTTCAAAATTTCTTGCATAATAGAGCTGGTTTTACAGTAGATGTCTTGGAATGATACGATTTCGTAGTGAGCTCGTTTTTCTTATAACACTTTTCGGCCGGGTGTCCCAGCTTTCTTCATATAGAGCATTCAAGTCTGTTGTTGCGACAATCTTTGGCAATATGACCTCGTTTTCCACAATTAAAACAATTACGATTTATTTTGTTTACGAATTTTCGTTCATCGTAGACGTTTTCTCTTTTCAAGGAAATTTTATTGTCCCTAACATGTTTTTTGTTAACATCACTGCATGATATAGAAGGTTGCGATGTAGATGCCAACGCAGATAAATAATCCTTAAAAAGATCTTCAGGTTCATTGTATCTGCCGGCTTTTGCACCATTCTGTATTGCTTGATTAATTATCCCGTCTATTAACATCGCTACGGCGTTTTTCCCTTATATTTCACATGCCCGCAATAATTCAGTTTTATTAAAGTAATATTCAGTCCACGTTTGGTTAGGTGTTTTCACCAAATTGATCATTTTTTTTAATGTCGATGGAAAGTCGTGGTGCTCTGGGAATGCGTTATGAATCATGGTTTTCCACGCTTCCCATGTGTGGTCGTAACTATCCAAACTATTATACCAAGTTTTCGCCCTACCCTTGAAACGGGACTGCATATTATAAATAGTAAGTTTTTCGTCCCAATTATTAATTGCTTTCGATTTCATCAAGCCATTTTTTTTAAATTGCTCCCAGGGAACCCGACAAAAACTCTGGAATGCAATCGGATCTAATATTATTTGAATTTGTTTGTGGTTTATGTGCCAAAAGTTCCTTGATAGCGTTTTCCAACTGCTCAATTTTTTTATTTTGGTCATTCTCACTAATGTACTTTCCGCAGACAAAGCAATTAAATTAGTACTTACGGAAGTTCTACGTGGTGGTGTACGTGACGGGCTTGGGGAACGTTTCTTTGACTTACGTTTCGGTTTTGCATTTGATTTTCGCTTGTATCGACCATAATCGCTTTCACTGCTGGAATCCAATGACGATCACGGTGTCACATGTCTTTTCCTTGAACTTTTCCCCATTTTTACTTTTCACTTAACTCACTACTTAAATTTAACTTTTACTGTTCTTTTCTATTTACCTACACTAAATACTACTACACTAAATAACTACCACTAATTTAAGCCTCTTCGAATAGAGCGTTATATCCCGCCGCTGCAATATTAAGGAATATGATTATTCTTCGGAATAAAACAATCTTTTCAATTCAATAACACTATAATGACTGCCTTCTCCTAAATTTCTTACAAAGAGCGGTGACTATTCTATTGGTCACTCATAATTACTCAACATAATAATGAATGATAAATATTTCGCATTTTAAAGTACGGGGTAAATTAGAATTTAAGCTAACACTTACAGCATTTGCAACAAGTTTTATCGCAGAAAGATCTCTTTACACCTTGCTTACTTCTTGGCATCTCGAAAAAAAAAATACATGTCGAAAAAAAAGACTACAAATATTTTCACCTAAAGTGCGTACCTTGAGCCATGAGTTGTACGTTAGACCAGGCCCAAGGTACAATACCCACGCAAGGCCCAAGGTACAAGCCTAATACATTTTAAGAAAAAATATAATTTTAACATATAAAAAAACAAAAATGAAATGATGCATACTAGCAAAATTATTTGATAACATATGTATCTTTAACGTAAAGCAAGTGAAGACTGTGTAGATACACAATGAATGTAATTATAAAATATTACAGATATTTCAAAACACTTACTTTTAGAGACAGATAAAACAACCACCTGCTCACAAGTCGACGGTTCAACTGAGCTCACTTTAATAAAGAGGCGAATATCGGTGGTCAATATGTTAACTAACTACGAAGTTTGACGGAGATTTAGGCGTTAAATTTAAAATTAGGCTACTTGCCCAAGGTACAAGGTGGTTCAATGTACAAGCCTCTTCCCTATATAGTATAGATATTGTAAAAGGGCATGGTTACTGATCTATGAAATTTGATATGTGTAGAAATACGTCATTTGTGAGTAGCGTTAATATCAATTTGAATGATTAATTAATAATTTTGAAATCAATTTGGAAAAACATAGCTATCATGAGAAAAAGATATAAATTGGATGTGGGTGGTTATGGAATTTTTATTAGGATTGATTTGGAAAAATAAAGTAAAAATATAATAACCCATTGAAATTTAGACATTTTTGTATTGTCCACATACGATTAATCAAAAATTTATAACATAACCTCACTCCTTTAAACCGGCATAGTTGATTATTTGGAAGATTGTATTTATTATTAAATTGTTCAATAAATATTGGCAACTAAATTCGATTTAAAATAATTTAATATTGAACCCAGCCCTGAGACAAAAATTTTTGGAATAAATTAACAGCTAAAATTAAATGAAAAAAAATAAAATAGAAAAAAATTATTTAAATTTATTATCACAGGAAATTAATAAAATAATTCAAAATATTCAACATTAACTAGAGCAGTTATGAAAATTATATAATATATATTATGAAGCTGTCACATTATTCGAAACTGGAGGGACTTTGTAAACAAATATGGGATTTTTTTGACCTGTACGAGGTATAGTTTCATGTACGGTGTTGACACAATGAGATCGGATTCGTAATATATTTCTAGGCCAAGCAATAAAGCATGCAAGTAATTTTTGACAAAAATCCTAATATAAAACGGATGATGCCTCATATAAAAGAGAATATATAGTATAATTTTCAAAAGTTTTTCAGCACGAGAATGTTTTTGAATAATTTGTTATTAACATTTGAAACGAATAAAACGTAATCATGGGCGTACCCAGCTTCTGGCCAAGGGAGAGCCAAGTCAGAGTTTTTCATGAACGGACCCCTGCGCTTGTTTTGTCATTCACACTATACGAAGACACCTTTACATAAGGTATATTGCGTGTAGAGGTAGTCAAATAAATAAACATAAATTTAGGTATCTTCATTCAATTCAAATTGTTCAATTCGACTTTTATTTTGAAAATAACTTTCGAGGATCTTCAGTAAAATGGTTTATGGCGTTTCCCGTGGAAAAATCGCCCATACTGCTTACGAGTTTTCCATGTACACTTAGAATACAAAGCCCATTTAACTTGTCTCACTTGTCTTCACTTCTGGATAAAAATATTCTGCTTGTTGCTCCAATTTCGTTACCTCCAAATCTTCGAAGTATTCCTGCTTATTTATCCGAAGAGTGCGCCATAGATCAGCATCTGATGTGATCAATTCTTATTCATAAAATTTGGATACTATGTCCATACATTTTCTCAATTTTGGAGCTGTAAGTATTACCATTTGAGAAAAGTGTAGCAATAAAAGATTGTTGATGTTGCCTCCAATGAGGATAATAATAAATCCAAATAGGGAGGCTTGATATCTTTGGAATTCGAAGGATTAGCAATACTATTAGCTGATTTTAATAATTCTTCACTCCCTTCTTCGGCAAAATGCCTGTGATCTGTAACTGCTGTTATGGTTTGTATGAGCTCTACATAATTAATTACGACCAAGGTTTTAGACTGCAATATGTTTGCGACGGGCTGCTGCAGCGAATTGTATTTGTCTGTATTACATAAAGACAATATAAATGTGGTTTGCTCAACAGCGGATAACAACTGAAAAGCTACTATTCTTGCCTAAGAATGTTCCCCTAGATAAAGCTTTTCCAAACCTCCCACAATTTCGACAAACTTCTCTTCTCATGGGATTGCCCCTCACTGGGCAGTCCCATGTACGTAATCATTCAGCTTTTTTCTTATAATGTGAAAAGTACTGGAGCAATCTCAATGGTATGTATAGAGAAATCATAGGTCATTTTTTCGAAAATTCATTGCTTTGCCATTTTTCAATTTTAAGAAGCTTTTTACAAGAGAAGTTCTCCATATCCACTTCATATGTGCAAAGATCAGACGCCAGGCGACGGTCACTGCAATTTTTTGATGCGACAATTTGCAACGTGTCTGGATTCGTTATCAATAGTTCGATATTAAATGTCGAATATGTTTTCAAAAGTATAGATATAGGGCAACAAAACTTATATTTTCGATTTGTAATAAAATGATGCGAGGTCGGGCAAAGATGCCCGGTTTATCTATACAAACCATTGAGATTGCTCCAGTACTTTTAACCTTATGTGAAAAAAAAACTAAAAACAGTAGGTTTATTTCGTTTTAAATGTTTATCAAAAATTACCGAAAAACACCTTCTTAAAATTTGTGTTCTGCTGCTGTTAGTTCTTTGTGACATTTTGTATCTTCCATCATGTTAGGAATATTATGGACAGAAAAAAAATTTCTCAGTCTAGTCTCTCAGTCTAATAAATCAGAGAATTATCTGAAAATACAAAGAAACACGTACTCGAGTGAACAAGGCTTTAATGGTATACCTTCGTTGGTTGACTTATGGACGCACGCGCTGTACCGAAATCATATGGTTTGATGTCACAACCAATAGCAATGCGTTTACACTAACTCCAAATAATTTGAATTTATCAGCATTTTTAATTCGTTATAGCGGTTATCTTTGACAAAAAAATTAGTTCTTTTGATGCCATAAGTTTCCATGAAATATATGGGCGAGAACACAAAGAAAGCTGGTTTCTCACGCTTGTCTATAAGCGCCGATAAGCTTTAAAAATGTATCCATGTTGATATATGCAACCGCGCACAAAAGAAGCAGGTCCGAGCTTGTCGGCGCTAGTAATACGCTCCCATAAGTTTATCGGAATTAGCAAAACATTATTTTCCAGCGCGACACGTGCAGAGACCACGCTTCATTCAGCCTGTTTACATACTTTGCGGCGTTTACGTACCTCTTAGTCAAAAATGGTTGATGCAGAACTCTTAATTGCATGTGTTTTTGAACGCCCTGCATTATGGGACAAAACGCAAAAAGCCCACGCAAATCGAAATATTACAGAAAAATGCTGGAAAGAAATCAGTGAGATATTAAATGCAGAAGGTGAGTAGTTAGTCTATTATAACCTATTTATTTTATATAAGACACGATTTATATGATGAACACCAGCTTTTCTTTTCATTTTTAAAGAAACATTTTCCACCAAACAAATTTCGTCACTTGAGGTACTCGACATTTTGAAATATGATGAACGAAACTAGCCGACTTCCAGCTTTCTTTATGTTCAACAATCAGCTTCTATCGCGCTTGCAATTCGCGCTGGTAACCAGCGTGCGAGAAACCAGCTTTCTTTGTAGGCAATCTGCCTACTATTTCTTAAAGTTTGTTTGATTATCATTGACCAATCAAATTAACTTATAGTTGTTTATTAAATGGATTTTATAATATTCTTCAATGGATTTGATCTTTTTTAAAAGAAAGCATCATATGTTATATTTCTAAATAAATTATTAAAGTTTTCATCTCTTATTAATTATTATTTTTAATTATTTGACATATTCAAATTAGGTTGGTAATTTTCCTGTTCTATATTCTAACCTGTCATACATCAGATGATAAATACTTTCACAAATGTCATAGATCTAATAATTGTATTAAAAGTTTTTCTATTTTAGATTCTACCATAATACTGAATAAAGTTTCGTAAAGCTTTTGGACAATTTTAATTTTACATGAAGAAATTCAAGATAATACATAGAAACTATAAACATTCCCGTTTAAAGGTGGATCTTATATTTGATAATAGGTGATTTGTTCGAGTTTTCTTTATGTAATTGAAATTCAGACTTTTTCCATTGTATAAATGTACGAGGTACATTATAAAGTTTGAATCGCTTCATTGAGTTTGATTTATTTTAATTTGAATTATTTGAATAATTTTCCTTTAACATTCTATAATTATTAATGCTTTTATGTTAGAAGTAACTCGTGTCGGTTATGTACAATGTGGAGTATCATTTATCATATAAATATATATACTTATTATATTCACAACAATACATTACCTACTTACAACTAATGAACTAATTAGTTATTATTTACAACCAACTATTTAACCCAAATCTAGTTCAGTCTCATCATCGTCTTCATTTAAATTAAAAGCTAAGGGAGCTACAATGACATTAGCAGTTCGATAGGTACCTTCAAACTTTATAATATGCTGAATCGAATTTTTTTCAGCTATCAATGGGAATATTATTTGTCACATTTCTAATTAACTGTATAATACTTGAGTTTAATGTGGGTGAAACGTTTTCAGATCTAACTCTGGATTTTAGCTGATGCCACATTCTATAGGGTTAAATATGCAATAATATGGGGGAAGCCGTAATACTGTGTGGCCCATATTCCTAGCGATAGTATCACAAACGTATTCTTTTTCGATTTTGAACGCTGCTAAAACTTGTAAGAGATCAGGTTTTTTGCACGATTCTCCAAAATACAGGTAATTTTTTAACAGAAACTCTTGAATTTCCTGTTTACTGCAGTTGTAATTTGATACTTTATCCAATTGACGGCTATGATAAGTTGCATTGTCCATAACAATTATAATTTTTTCTGGTATATTCGGCAATAAATAATTTTCAAACAAATCGTTCTGCTATTGTACCTTGGTGTTATTAAAAGCTTGAATCTTTAATATTCTTTGCTGACATCAATAAAGCGCTTGGAACACAACCTGCTTCTGATCCAGCATGTATTGTTGTTTTGTTGTATTATAATTTGTCCTTTATTTGGTGAAGCCATTGTCTTGCGTTTTCTCGATGAATCCATAAAACCCTTCGTTGGAGTACCATGGGTGTTATACCATGTCTCGTCGAGGTAGATAATTGAACGATTTTCACATCCAGATTTTTGAATATCTTAAGTAATCATGACGCCACATTCGTATATGACTCCATTATTGCTTGCCTCTTATTGATAGTACAATATTCGAATCCCATTCAAGAAATAGCTCTCCACAAACTTGTTAGGCTACAAACAATTTCCATTTCGTCTTTAATTACCTTTTTTTTTATACAATCTAGGTCTGGTATCATTTTCTCTTGGTATAAGACATATATCGTTTTTCGGATCATTTCTTTTTGCATTTGGTTAACACATTTGGCTTTATTAGGGTCACTTCGTTTTTTTCGTTTATGTATGGGCTTATTGATAATGTCTTCTACTGTGGTTATTGAGGTTTTGGTCAACTTCCATGTTTCTGTTGCTGCATCGGTTGTACTATAAGCTCGATGTTTCAGTGACTCTAACACATTTTTCACAATTCGCTTCGCATGCACTTTTTTGCGCTAGGACTCCAGATACTTAATTTTAAACACAAGATTACTTTCGGAGTGAAATGTTTACTACAAATTAAAATTCTGATACAATATTAAAAACGATTATCCAGAAATCCCCACTTTCTATTATATCTATAAATATTTAAATCCCATTATATGTAAATATAGGAAGGGCATTGGAAATAAAGCAGGTAGGTGCAGTACAGGACAGACAAAGGAAAAAAGCAATGAAAGCTCTTTTTATATTCACACAATCAGATTAAAATATTTACAGATAAGGTGGTCAACCATTTATCGTGAAAAATACTTTTAACTTGTAAAATAAAAATTCGAAAGTATATCTTCCGAAGCACAAATAAATAATAGAATAATTAAAAAATTAGTATCAAATATTATTTTACCAACCAAACATTCCAGTTGTAAAATAATCATACTATCAGGCATTATCTTTTTGCTTTTCGAAGAAACGAGTACGATACTGAGCTATTGTTATCGGATTAACGAATACCTGCTGTAAGTTTCGGTCTTAAATTAATCATGTTGGCATAGGTCAAATCGAAATATCTTGGAACGAAGTATATCAACTAACTGTTTGATGGTTAACCTACGATCTATAAATCAAGTATTGATCTGGATGCTATATTTGAACTTAAAAGATGAAGAAGCAGAACCAGAATGTACCAGGTATATAAATTATCGAAGAATTTTTCACCAAGAAGAAGGTAACTCTGGTAAGAAACACTGATTAACAGTTAACCTTGAAGAACTGGAGGAAATACGAAAACGCATAGTTCGAAGAAGAAACTGAATGAAGGGGAAACAATAACTGTTGTGAAATTCTTGAAAATACAATACAGCTCGCCTCAAACAGAAAAACTAGTCAGATAAACAAGTAAACATTCAATATATTACAGACAAAGCCTTGGCGAATTGAACAGTTTAATGTATTGGTGTGGTATCAACGTAGCCTCCAGTCTAGGATTATGCTCTCAGGGCTTCTGGACGAATAGCATCTACCTTGTACTGATGAGGCGCAAATAAGCCGAAGCCGGTCTACAAGTGATTTTGTTCCTTCCAATTACAAACCAAAATGGTTGATTATATCTTGCAGATATACCAACCCCGTTTACTTTAGAAGTGTAATTCAATGTCTGTCGGGGCATGTAGCCCGAGAAGTAGTTGTTGGTTCTTAGTGAATGGTCTGTTCTTTGACGTCTAAACAGTTAATAATTTTGAGCATAACTCCAAAATTTGTGAACTTTGTGGAACAGTTTATATTATAGTTATAAAATTATACCTTCAATAACCAGATGGATCCTGATAAAACGAAAACTAAAGAATCTCGCATTACAATTCTTACCTTAAGGACAAATAATCCTCCCCGCACACTATAGTTTATCAGATGATAGAAAGTCAAATGAATAACCGCAATTCGTCCATTTGATCTGTAATTGAAATTAGGATAACCTAGAGACCAAACAATTTTGTTTTGTAGCGAGAATGCAGTCTGGTACTTCCGACCCGGACCTATGCGTAAGTAGAGTACAACAAATCTTCAGGGAGAAATTAACAACAAAAGAGGATCTGACAGAAAAAAAATATCCTGACGCTAGCCTGAGATGCTGGTTTAATAAGTCTCAAGTTGAACTTTTTCATACCACTATTATGAAGTAAGAACTACCATCATCGTAGGGAGTTAGGTAGGGAGGGGTTAGGTAGGGAGGGGCTAGGTAGGGAACCTGAAGAAGGGAAAAAGTTCGCTTGGGAAAAAGTCACGCTTATATTATTTAACTTTTTGTCACGTCTTTTGAGAAATATAATTATGAACAAAATCAACCGTTGGGTTTTATCGGATTTCATGCTGATATTGATCCACAGTACCACAACATCGAGTTAATCAGCAGTGCTTATGATATTTAGCAGGTGTTGTGCTGTTAAGTGAGGTTCAACCTTAAAACTTATCTTACCGTGCAGTACATAGCTGTTGCTATATTTATGGGTACAATCATGTATAACTGTGGTAAAGTATGATTATAAAATACTGAATAATCATAATGATCTTCATATTTATTAATTAATTTTACATAACGATTGTAAATGGAAAGCGAATGGTCCACTAAAAAAAAGTTTTTTCATGAAAATGGGTATATATGGGTTATTATATGGTTTATTATCAGTTATAGCATGAAATATATTTAAACAGAAATTTAGACCGGAAGTGAACAGCAACATTGCTACAAATATTTATTTGGAAATTTGATCTACATATTTTATAAAAATGAATAAAGTAAATAAGTTAATGGAATGGGAAGTGGTAGTTATTTCTACTTCTTACAGTTACTTTTATGTTTTTCCAGTAATATATTTTCTTCATTCAAATAAAAACAAGAGTTGTTATTGAGATTTAAAAATTCATTATAGGATAATCTACAGTGAAAAATGAAATATCAACTCCAGCAAATTTTAGTTACCTGTATCTTACCACTGACACCAGAGCCCGGGACTTTTGGGTAGTTTTTCAAACATTACTCTGTGAGAATCAGTAGCACAGTACATGGAGAATTAATAGTAGGTTCACTCTAAGCTTCTTCTATCTCACTCGGACTCCGATGCTACTGTTTTTTGTTACCCTGAAGCTCCAATCGAGCGAAAGACAGATACCGTTGTCATTTGTTACACATTTTTACTGACAAGAAATTTAAACCAGAAAACTTTTTTGGGTAAGTTAGAAACTGTTGTGGTAATTCAAGAAACCACCTATATCCTATACAGTTTTCTAGAGCATTCAAAAAGTTGTTTACTCTGAAGTATTCTGACTATGTTGACAGCGCCAACTGCATTAATGACAATTCCTGCGACATATGTATTGCTGTTAATGAACAGACAACAGACAAAAGCCTATGTAAGTAATACAAAATTTTCATTTGGTGGGCTTAGTGTACCTAGCCTGAATTTTTTTACCTATTTTGAAAATATATTTGTGAATAACTTCAATAATTCAGCATGTAAAAATTGTATCTGAGCGATATTGAAAGATGTTTTTAAAATCGTTCATTTACGCATCCTTGTGAAAAATTTCTTTAGGTTATTTGATATCTCTTCATACATATTACACAATTAAATCAGCAAATCACGACATAAATTACAAATATTACAAAATTATTATATATATTGATATGGTTTGAATGATAATAATAATAATATTAATATGTCTATGATAATTCCATATCTTTTTATAAATTAAAATTTTATTTAATATTATTTTCAGTTTTAATACTTATCTTTCTTTATCTAGCTCAGTCGGAAATTATCAAAATATTTATTTTGATTATATTTTTTTATTATGATTGTTATGAGACTCTATTATGTTATTTGAATATTATTTTGTAAATTTATTAAATCATCCCAGGGAAATTATATTTTGTTTGTGAGTTCAAATTCTTGTTAAGCCAACTCTGTCCTTTGACCTTCAAAAGGTTCCAACGCCAATAACCAGTGTTGATTGTAAAAAGTATATCATGGATATAAAAGAAAACAAACACATTCAATTTAAATAAATGTTCAACCGATGAAACGTTTGATTTATTTAATTCTGTTTAAAACTGCTTAATCAACTTCAAAAATATTCAAAAAAATGGTTAACACTAATTATTTATTATCTAAATTTCATTCACAACGAAATTAAATTATACTTATCAAAGTCTATGGTTTTATATTTCTATGATTTAAAAACTACAAAGAAGATTCTTAATTTCTATACGTGAAGAAGACAATTCGAGACAATGTTTCTAGAATAAAATGGCGTCTAAATCAATTATAGTCGATATCTCTTTGATGCTTTTGAAAAATTTTATCTGTAAGTATATTCTTATGTATTACCTTTTTTATATTTGAACAATTTGAATTTTATACATTAATATATTCAACATTAAATTATATGGATAAATTATACTTGACTGTCTTTGAAATTAAGCATTGATTTCTTTTCTTCTCTTGAAGTTCACACTGAATTTTCAATGCTCGGCAGTCCTGAATTAAAATTCTGGATCACTTTTTTCTGTGCTGGATAAACGATTTCAATATTGTCTGCTTTCTACTTTTAATTAATTAAAAATATTCCTTGGACATAGGAATATTATATAGCTTATAGCCGTGTTTTACTTATTATCGATTATTTTTGGTAAGTATTATTTTTCACTCACTTGTTTGTTGTCACAATCACTTTGTATTAGTTCAGTTTACTTTAAAATATAACTTTTTATAATTTTTTTGAATATTTCTGCATAATTTTAGTTTTTTAAATTTTTACTTTGAACAAACCTCCTTCCTTCTCAAAATCTCAACCCGTTGTTGATGTTTTCCTTTGTTTTTTCAGCAAACGCTCTTAGATTTTATTTTAAAATTATTTCTACCAATGACTGACTGTCTTTGAAAGATTTAGTTACTAAATTATTATTTCTATTTTTAATTATATTGATAGTTTATTTATGTTAAGTTATATGATTTATTTTATTTTATCTATAGTTCAATTTTAAGTTATAATTTTCTCTATTGTGGTGTTTATTTTATTTATATTTCAATTTTACAATCATCACTTTTTAAGTTGGTACTCTGTTAATCTTTTATTTCAAAGTTTGTGTTCCTATTTTACTGTTTGTCATTGTATGACTTTAATTATTCAGTATACAGGGTGTATCAAAACTAATTTTACATATTATTCTTTTTTCTTCTAAATGTTTCTAACTCTTATACGTTTTATTTTAGGTTTGTGACGGACTTACTCAATATGTTTTATATTCTTCCACTATGTAAAATAAATGATTCTGAATATCAAGTTATAGAATTGGTTGTACAAATATCAATTAAATTATATGATTATTAAATATTTGTATTCATTATGGGGTAACTATTCATACCATATATATTGATATGAATTTTTAATTTATATTGTTAATATGTGTTTCAATTTATTTATTGTAATATATTTATTTGGGCGCCAATTAATATGAATTTTAATTTAAATATTAGTGATATCATACATCACTCACCTTTTATGATGACTCTTCACCTCAGGTTGGGTTCATGGGTCTAATGCTCATTTAGTTTTTTATTTTATTTTATTATTTAATATATCCTCAGGCCGGTCCTGTGTCCTTGCCCTTGAATAATAGGAACTATCCAACTGTGAAACAGTTTTGCCAACTTAATGGGAAGAAAAATCTTTATATTCGAAATTTATGAAATATTTTTTAATTTATTTTTTAATGAACGGCGTATTTATATAGAATTGATAAGTAAATACATAAGAAACAATTCAAAACACTTATCTAAATGATCTTTCGCTCAACGTTCACACTAAATGAAGTTCTTATATCTAATAAATATATGAAAATTATACAACTCTTTTTACATGTAACACTAATAACCAAAGACAAAATAGAACATCTGTTTTTAACAGATTTTATATACAAATTTGACGATATTGTTATCGTAACGAAGATGAATAAATATTAAGTTCTGGATTTAATCACACGCACGTAAGTTTAATAATTTAACTTATAGTTTATGAAATACATTTTTATCTTGTATTATTTTTTGAAGATTTTCTATGTTTTAGACCTTTTCTGGGCCTTGGAGTCTCTCGTAGAAGTAGCTCCAATATGGCTTCGTGGTCGGCTTGGGAAGATTTTCAGTTTTGTTTACTCTTGGAATTTTCACTCAGGATTTATTTGAGGAATTTTTTATTTAAAGAGATTATTTAACCTCTGTTTTAAACAGCAACTTGTTAAGGAATGGTTAGCAACACCAAATCACTTTATAGTTTCACTTTTAACACAACGAAGTCTAATTTTAAAAAAATTTTAAACATGAAAAAGCTTATACTTCTCAATTCTGTATATTTTTCGTAACTAACTGTTTTCTAATCAATAGCAACCAATATCAAATTTTTCTATCTTTTCAAAATCCATATGTCTCTTTATTTTTAAGTTTTTCTATATTTGCTGACCAATCAAATTCATTTAATAATTTTTGATTTCTGTTATTTGACATGATTGTTTTATAACTTGATCTTTTTCTGATATGAAAGTTTATTTTTAATGTCTCCAAATAATTTATTATTGTTTTTATCTTTTAGTTAAAAAATTTTAAAATTATTTGACATCTGTTTTAATTTCAGTTGTCATCTCCTTTCTTCCGTTAGAGTTGACAAATCTAGATTCACACTTTGTTAGATATGTTCATAAGTGTACTTCTTCTATTTTTACCAGTGTCAGACTTTATAACCTAATTAATAATTTTTAATTTTCAGGTTCTTTCTTCTCAGATTTATGATGAGCCAAGAAACTTTTGCAAAGCTTTTGAAAATTCTGAAACTATGTGATAGGATTTCAATAAATTAGAGAGAAGTTATAAAGATTCCCGTTTAAAGTTTGGGTTGTAAATATTTGTCAGGTGATTTGTTTATTTTATTTAGATTTTATACTGAAATAACCCTTGTTTGGTGTATGTGTTGTATGATTTCACTTTCCATATCAAAATCCCCTAAATTTTGCATTTATCAAACATTTTATTAGAACATTTTTATGAATGCAAATTTTACGTAAATTTTCTTTATTTATTTACTAATAAATTTCTTTTTGTTTTAGGTCGCTGTTGTGAGAATTAACCTTTATCAAGATTCTTTAATCCTGTGTTGCAATATTTTTTTTTAAATTAATTAACTTATAATAACCTAATACTAATTTATTTACAATTTAATTTACACATTGCGTGTATTTTTTATTTAATCATTGTTCGTCCATTGTTCTGTCAATGGTGATATTTGTATAGCTCATGAATGTTGAATATTCCTCTGATTCCTTCTCCTTCCATGTATTTTAAAACATAACTGTTCACTCCATTCTCGTTGTCTATTATGTATGGTCCTTCGAAAGGAAATTTTAATTTGGCACATGTACCTCTATTTCTATCTGACACTCTTAGAGCACGAACTATTACTGAGTCTCCTTTTATAACTTTGTTTTTATTTTAATTCTTTTATTTATTCTACTTAAATATTTGTTAGCGTTGTTTTGTAGATTTTTGTTTACTCTTTCCAAAACTTCTTCATAATTTTTATTTGTTTCTATTTCCCATTTTCTTTCAGGTATTATTTTTTTAATTAGATATATTGGACTTTCCATTGTTACAGTATTGGGTATGTTATTTAAATAATTTTGAATTTCCTCAATATGATCATCCCAATTTTCATGATTTTGATTTTGTAAAGCAATTCTCAAAAATTTAATTACCTCTCTGATGTACCTTTCTGAGGGGTTTGCAGGTGGATGTCGAATACTTGTAGTTTTTAAGTTTATTTGATTGTCATTGCAGAATTTTTTGAATCTATTATTTACAAAATATGTTGCATTATCTACTATGCATTTTTCAGGTTTTATAACCTCCTTCATGTATTTTGACAATTTTTCCATCACGACTTTACATTTTGTAGTTTTAGTAGGGTACAGTTTTACGAATTTTGAAAATAAATCAACGACAATTAATATATGAGAGTTCCCCTGCCTTCTACGTATTAAATTGCTAAGAAAATCCATTGCAACTATTTCACCACATTTTGTTGTCAATATTGTTTGTGCAATGTTTTCGTTTCTTCTATTTTTGCTTTTCCCTAATTGGCATATTTGACAGATTTTAGTACATTGTTTTGCAAGACTTTGGTCCCCCTTACTAATGTAATTCTCCCTAAATAGTAACCACAATTTTCTACTTCCTATGTGACCATTTTTTGTATGCAAACTTTTTAATATTTTCTTTGCTAAATTTTCTGTTATTACAAATGCTTCTACCTCCCCATTTTTCTTTATTAATATGTTGTCTCTTAAATATCCCCTTTGTTTTTCTTTTTCTGTTAAATTTTCTTGATCTTCAATTATTTTGTTTAAAGAAAATATCCCCTCTAAATCTTTCATAATATTTACCCCAATTTTAACTATTCTTTTATTTATGTTATTTTCCCCCATACTTTCTCTACTTAGAGCATCTGCCACGACATTTGTTCTACCTGGAATATATTTTATTTCAAAATTATATTCCTGTAAAATTAACCCCCATCTATGTACTCTACTATTGCCAAATCTATTTTTTTAAATTGTTGTTAGTGAGGAATGATCTGTTTCTATTATGAATTTTGCCCCTAGTAAATAAAATCTAAATTTTGTGATACAGAAAATTATGCTTGCTAATTCTAATTCTGATACCCCATAATTTTGTTCATAGTTTTTAGTGACCCTTGATGCAAAACATATGGGTACTTCCATATTGTTTTGTACTTGCAACAAAACACCTGCAAATCTTTCTTTGGATGCATCAGTTCGCAATATAAAAGGTAGATCATAGTTTGGATGACACACTTTCAATTGTTTTTGAAAAACTTCTTTTAGCTCATTGAAAGCTATTTCTCTCTCTTGTGTCCATTTCCACCTAATATCCTTTTTAAGTAGCTCTATTAGAGGTATTTGTTGTTTACTTAAATCCGGTATCAGACGTTTGAAATAATTCATCATCCCTAAAAATCCTCGAAGAGTTTTTAAGTTTGATGGTCTCTTATAATTTATTATGGCTTTTATCCTTTCCTCATCCATAGTCATTCCATTTTCATCAATTTTATACCCTAGAAAGCATATTTCTTTCTGGTAAGATTTACACTTGCTTTGGTTTATTTTTAAACCTGCTTCACCCAATTCTTTTAAAATTATTTCTATATGTCTTAAATGTTCTTCCTCATCATGTGAGAAAATTAATATATCGTCTATATAATGTAAAGCAAAGTCTTCAAATTTATTTAATATTTGGTGTAATGCTCTAACCAAGGCTGAACAAGCACTTTGTATACCATATGGAGCTACTCAAAATCTGTACAAAACCCCATCAATAGAAAAACCTGTATAGTCTCTACTGTTTTCATCCAAAGGAATAAGCCAAAAGCTGTGTTTAAAATCAATTTTTGAAAATATTTTAGTGTCCGTTATGCGTCCAAATATTGCTTCTACATTCATCGGAGCCTCGTATTGTGGTACAGTGTATTGATTTATATTTCTAGCATCTAGGCATAATCTCAAATCTCCATTTGCTTTCTTGACTACCAAAATAGGATTCACATATCTTGTATTGCATTTTTCTATAATACTATCTTTCAACATGTTTTGTATTTCTAATTCTACTTCTTTCCTATATTTGTAAGGTATGGGATACGTTCTTATTCTGAACTCCTCTGACTTCTATCTTATGCACATAGTTATTGGCCATTCTCATTTCTTTTCGAATCAATCCTCCATATTTTTTAATTAAATTCTTCACTTTCCCTTCATATCCTTTATTTCCACACACGAATTCCAATTCTTCCATTATTCCACTTTCTATATTCCATAACATCTTATTATCCTCTTCAATTGCAAATTCTTCCAAATTTCCATTTTCAAATTCAATTCTATTTCCATCTATTTCTATCTCCATCTTATCAAAATCAATTCTTGCCTTATATTTTGTTAATTTATCGACTCCTATAACTATGTCTGTTTCTAAATTGTTTACTAACAATAATTGCATTTCAACTTCTTTCCCATCCTTCAATTCAATATTTTGTATTATAGACTTACTTACTTCACATAACTTTTTTCCGTTTGCTCCTATCAATGTGGTTTTTGGTATTTTAATTAATTTGTTTTCATAATTTCCAATATTTTCTTCTATTAATTTTTCTTTAATTATTGACGCTTCTGAACCTGTATCTATTAATATTTTAACTTGTTTTCCATTTATTTTTCCTTTTATGTTTATTAATCCCATTATTTCCTTTAATTCTAATTCTTCCCCAAATTTAATATATTCCCTTGGATGTTCATATGATGTACAGATTATATTTTTTTTACATTTGGTATGTGCTCGATCCAAAATTTTGATTGGATTCTGCTTCAGTGACTATCTCTGGTTCCATTGATATCACTCTTTCTCGCTGTCTTTGTATGTTGTTTATTCTTCTTTGTTCTCCATTTCTGTTTTCCCTTTCTTCAGTATTTTCATTCATCCTTTTTGTATTGTATTCTCTTCCTTGTTCTCTATTGTTATCTCTTTTTCTGTTTTCATATTGTCCATTTCTATTATTTCCTTCATATGATCTATTTCTATAATTGTTGTTATTGTAATTGTTGTTTCTTTCATATTGTCCATTATTCTTATTTCCTTCATATTATGATCTATTTCTATAATTGTTGTTCGGTTTTACCCTCCACGCTACGCCCATGTCGGGACCTTTTTCGGTTACACCGGCAACGGCGCGAGTTGGCGCCAGTATGAGACAATGATACCTACAAGTGACATGTCTTTTTTACTCTTTATGTTCACATTTTAATTACAAATGTATTATTGTTTAATAAAAAAAGGTTAAGGCTTAGAACCAGTGCCTTTTTACTTCCAAGATTTCTTCAACTTTTCTTCATGGTCCTTCGTAGTCGGATAATTTGTTAATTATAAAAATCACAAGTTCGCAACACGTGGTGCCGGAGAGCAGTTCGCTAGGGGTGAACTTCTGCCGTACATGTGTGATTCCAGTCGCCCATAGCAAGTGCCAAGTCAGTCGGAGTGTATTGCCTGAAGTCTGCGTTCACAATTCAGTTGGACCACCATATTGGATCATCAGCGACCTCCCAGGTACTTGTAAAATTTCCTACAATTATCCTAATTCGTTTTCGTGAATAAATTGCTTTCATTTGCACATTTTTCAAAAGTTTATCGGTTTAGAAATTTAACTGCTTAAAATTTACAACTTTATAAATAATCAAAGTAATTTGTTTACTACTAATTACTAGTTCTTCGTTGTTTCGTTTCGTATTTCACTTAAAATTATTGTTAAAATTTATTTCTTGATTTGAGTACATAATTATTATGCTATTTTGAATTTGCATGCTTTGAGGTTATTTCGTTCATTATTGTTATAAATCTCACTCAGTAAATTTATTATTGTTGCTTTGCCTAATTAAACACCTTAATGAATAAGTGGATATTATACATAATAGATATTTGAGCCATTATTTCTTTTAAAATGTCTGATAACGAAGACATACAAGATGCCTCTCTTGAAAAGAACAAAAGGAAAAGAGCATCTTTAAAATCTAGGTTAACAATTTTCAAAAACTATGTAAACACCATTGAAATCAGCTCCGGTTGCCCAGAATTTGTTTTTCCTTTGTGTGAATTTAAATTAAGGCTGTCCAAAGCAAAACTTCTTTTAGATAATTTCGATGAAATTCAACTCGAAATCGAGTGCCAGACAGGTGATATACAGGTTGAAATTATTCAGAGAGAACAATTTGAAAATGAATTTCACAGCGTTATTTCAAAGGCAGAAAATATTATGCATGCGTTCAATATCGAAGAAAGGGAATCGTCACGGGAAAATAGTGTACACGGTTCGCGACATCGTAGCAATTCGAGTTCTAGCAATGAAAGTCAAAGTAATCAAACTTCGTCAAATATAAAACTGCCAACAATTCAATTACCCAAATTTACAGGCAATTACGAAAACTGGCTAGAGTTTCATGACTCTTTTCATTCAATGATTATTCAAAATACTAGCATAAACATGTTTCAAAAATTTTAATATTTGAAATCGTCCGTCAGCGGCATAGCAGAGAGGGTTATTAATAGCATACCAGTGTCGGCCGATAATTTTTTAGTCGCGTGGAAAATGTTATGTGAGCGGTTTGCAAATAATGAGCTATTGGTTTACAACCACACTAAATGCATTTTTAATTTACAAAAAATAACAAAACAGTCGTCGTTCAATATCAGAAAATTAACTGATGGTTTACAAAGTAATTTACGATCTCTGCAATCATTAAATGAGCCCGTTGATAAGTGGGATACATTATTGATATTTTTACTGGTCGAAAGGCTTGATTCTGATACCGCAAGCGAGTGGGAATCTAAAAAACCTTCAGAAGCGAGCCTAAATCATCTATTAGCATTTCTAAAAAATAAAGCTGACATTTTGGAAAAAATTGAAGCCAACAAAAGGTGTTCTGTTCCCAACAAGGAGCGCGATCGGTATGAAAGAAATCCGTTAGTCAAATCTTTGGTAAGCACTCGTTTTCACTGTCTGTTGTGCAAATCTTCTGATCATAAGATCAATAATTGTACGGAATTTTTAAATCTAAGTATTTCGGATAGAATTGAGCAAACAAAGAAATTGCGGGTATGTCACAATTGCTTGCATCCAGGACATCACAGTAGCACTTGTAAATACGGTAAATGCACCAAGTGCAGCAAAAAACATCACACGCTTATCCACATTGATAATCCGAGATCTGAGGTGCAGGAGACACCAATTAATTCAAATCCTTCAAACTCGAACGCCTTGTCCACGCAGGCATTGTCTGGTAGTGTATGCAATAATAATGTGGTACTTTTGTCAACTGTGGTAGTCCAGGTATTTGATCACTACGGAGTTGAGCATGAATGTAGGGCCCTCCTAGACAGCGGATCAGAATCTAATTTCATTTCAACCAATCTTGTTGATAAATTGCGTCTCTCAAAGGAGCACACCGATATTTCTGTGATCGGAATTACACAAACAAGTTCGAATGTCAGCTACAAATATAATGTTTCAATTAAATCTCTTCAATCTTCATTTTCGCTATCACTCACCTGTTTAGTAGCAGACGTTATTTGCGGGAAACTTCCAGGTTGTCATATTGATTTATCCACTTTACCAATTCCCCCAAATATCCAGTTATCAGATAAAAACTTCAATGTTCCTCAAGAGTCGATCTTCTTATTGGAGCAAGTCTTTTCTATGAGCTTCTTTGCGTGGGCCAGATAAGGTTGGGACCGCGCATGCCCATTCTACAAAAAACTAAATTTGATTGGGTTGTTTCAGGACCGTTGTCCAATAAACCCACTCACATGGTTTCTTGCAATGTTGCCACGTCCTCTCAAGTTGACGAGCTTTCAAGGTTCTGGGAGATGGAGGAGCTGCCGAATTCTCGAATTTTATCCAGAGAGGAACAAGAATGTGAAAACCATTTCAAACAGACAAGTACGAGAAATTTAGATGGCAGATTTGTAGTTTCAATTCGCTTAAAGGACTCCCTTCAAAAATTGGGTGAATCAAAGGCCATAGCTGAAAAAAGATTCTATTCCGTTGAGCGCAAGCTGCAACAAAACTCAACAATGAAGGAGAGATATATAGCATTTCTGAATGAGTATGTTTCGATGAACCACATGTCAACGGTCGTCGATCCTAAAAACACGATTAATTATTATCTTCCTCATCACGGAATTTTAAAGGAGGACAGTCTCACCACGCAACTTCGCGTGGTGTTCGACGGATCCTCCCCTACCACTTCTGGTATTTCTCTTAACGACATCCAAATGGTTAGACCAGTCGTTCAAAACGATCTTTTGTCAATTCTTTTGCGATTTCGAGAGCATCTTTATGTAGTATCTGCCGACATCGAAAAGATGTATCGCCAAGTCTTAATTTGCCCTTCTCAAAGGAATCTGCAGCAAATCCTGTGGAGATCTGATGCTTCGGAACCCCTTCATACCTATGTTCTGAACACCGTTACCTATGGCACAGCCGCGGCTAGCTTTCTTGCTACGCGCTGCTTGGTCGAGCTGTCTCATGAAAATTCTATGGCCTACCCACAGGCTTCTAAGGTCATATCAAATGACTTTTATGTTGATGACTTGATCACTGGGTCAGATTCTATACCCGAACTTATTTTATTGTGTCAGCAAATCATTGAAATATTGTCCAAAGGCTGTTTTCCTCTTCGCAAGTGGGTATCCAATGAGCCGTTAGTTTTGGACGGCATTCAGGAATCCATCAGTTCTTCAAATATTGCTCATGCTTTTGGGCCAAATGAGAACAGTAAAACATTGGGACTCAATTGGTATCCGCAATCCGATTGTCTTACGTACTTTATTCCTTCTGAGCAACTACCAAAAAACATAACCAAAAGAACTATTCTCTCAGGAATAGCTAGAATTTTCGACCCGTTAGGTCTTCTCAGTCCCGCAACAATACAGGCTAAAATCATGCTGCAGCAGCTTTGGCTGGAAAGGTTAGGATGGGATCAATATGTACCACTACATATTCATACCGAATGGCTAAACTTCAGGCACCAGCTACCTCAACTAAATAATCTTCAAATCAGTCGCAAGGTAAAGCCGTATATTGCCGTCTGTATCGAGTTACATGGTTTCTGCGATGCCTCTGAGCTAGCCTACGGCGCTTGCCTTTATGTTCGCAGTATTGATGACTCCGGTAGAGTTCAAATAAGTTTATTGTGCGCTAAGTCCAAGGTCGCTCCACTTAAGAAAATAACAATTCCCCGTCTTGAGCTTTGTGCTGCTCTAATTCTCAGCAGACTTGTCACCAAGGTTTTGGCCTCTTCTTCTTTAACATTCACTAAACAATTTTACTGGTCTGACTCCACGGTGGTCCTTGGTTGGCTTAAGCTCTCTCCCCATTTATTAAAAACCTTTGTTGCAAACAGAGTATCGGAAATTCAGGAATCGACTGAAACTTCTTGTTGGAATCATGTAAGATCGGCGGATAATCCCGCTGACCTTATATCCCGAGGGATCAACCCATCAAAATTGAAATCATCTCTCTTTTGGTGGCATGGCCCCAGTTTTTTGGAACAAACCGTGGATGCCTGGCCTCCTCATTTACCCAGCATTAATAGTGATGATCTTCCCGACATAAAGCAATCTAAATCTACAACTCTCGTGTCTAGCACCGGGCCTAAATTTCATTTTGAAAATTTTTCGCAGTTTTCTCGCTTGAAACGCTTTCTAGCGTTTTGTTTTCGTTTCATTAGGAACTCACTAGCTCGTATTAAAAATACAGAGAAAATAGTTGGTCCAATTTCTGTCGTTGAATTAGAACGCTCCGTTCTTTGCCTAGTCAAACTTGCTCAGGCTGAAATTTTCCCGGCTGAGCTAAGCAATTTGTGCAAAGGTCAATCTCTTCGCCCCCAAAGCAAGCTTTTGTCTCCCAACCCATTTATTGACCAAGAAGGTATCCTCAGGGTGGGGGGCAGACTTGAAAACTCTTCCTACAGCTACTCCAAAAAACATCCTATACTCCTTTCGTCAAAGCATCATTTAACAAAGTTATTATTTGAACATGAACACATAAGACTTCTCCATGCTGGACCTCAGCAGCTGTTATACTCTATAAGAGAGTCCTATTGGCCTATCCTCGGAAAAAACCTTGCGAGAAAGACAGTACACAAATGCATATCATGTTTTAAAGCTCGGCCGACATCCCAACACCCTCTTATGGGAAATCTTCCGGCGCCGCGAGTCAAGCCTTCCTTTCCGTTCATAAATACCGGAGTCGATTACGCTGGTCCCTTTACCTTAAAGGACAGACGAAGCCGTGGTTTTAAAAAATATAAGGCTTACGTAAGCCTGTTCATATGCCTCAGTACGAAGGCTGTGCACCTCGAGCTGGTAACAGATTTGACGAGCGACGCCTTTATTGCCGCGTTAAAGCGATTTGCTTCTAGAAGAGGCAAACCAGCACACTTGTTTTCAGATAACGGAACAAACTTTGTTGGGACAAACAACCACTTAAAGGAGTTATGTAATTTCTTGAGACATCACAATGATGAAATTTCTACCTCTAGTTCTTTTCAAGAGATTCAATGGCATTTTATACCGGCTTACTCACCTCATTATGGGGGTCTTTGGGAGGCGGGAGTCAAATCCATGAAAGGCCATTTAAAACGCATTTTATCCGAGGCATTGCTTACATATGAGGATTTCCAACCAATTTTAGTGCAGGTGGAAGCAATTTTAAATCCCAGGCCTTTGAGTCCCTTGTGTCCTGACCCTTCAGACCTCAATCCCCTCACACCCTCGCACTTCCTCATCGGTCGCACACTTTCTTCAGTTCCTGAGCCCAACCAACTGGAGGTGAAAATTAACCGCCTCAATAATTTTGAGAGACTCCAACAATTACGCCAGCAGCTCTGGAAACGATGGTCCCTCGAGTACATTTCAGAACTTCAAGGTCGTCAGAAGTGGAAACAAAATGCTTCCAGTTTGCAAGTGGATCACTTGGTCTTAATCAAAGAGCCAAATCTTAGCCCTCTACAATGGCGCCTCGGAAGAGTCATCACGCTTCATCAAGGTCAAGATGGAATTCCCAGGGTCGCCACCTTAAGAACTACCAAAGGTGTAATGCAAAGGGCAATTTCAAATTTGTGCCCACTACCCCTAACCAGTCACATTGAACAATAATCCATTAAAGTTTGAAAGCTCACTCTTTCAAGGCGGGGGGCATGTTCGGTTTTACCCTCCACGCTACGCCCATGTCGGGACCTTTTTCGGTTACACCGGCAACGGCGCGAGTTGGCGCCAGTATGAGACAATGATACCTACAAGTGACACGTCTTTTTTACTCTTTATGTTCACATTTTAATTACAAATGTATTATTGTTTAATAAATAAAGGTTAAGGCTTAGAACCAGTGCCTTTTTACTTCCAAGATTTATTCAACTTTTCTTCAATTGTTGTTATTGTAATTGTTATTTCTTTCATATTGTCCATTTCTATTATTTCCGTTACTCCTGTAATTATTTCTATTTTGTTCATAATTACCATTTAGTCTATTAGTTTGGTTATTATTTTGATTTTCATAGTTATTATTATTATATCTATTATAGTTTCGGTTTTCATTTGGAGTCCCATTTCTGATTTGGTTATTTTCCATTTTGTTCCTTTCAATTCTTTGAAGGTAACTACTCAGTTGTTCTATGTTCCTTATGTTCTGAATAGCGATTGTCTCTGTTATCTCAAATTTGAAATGTCTGGAAATAAACATGATTATTTCCTCCTCTGGTATGGATGGATCTAGGAATTTGGCATTCATGAAGTTCTTCATGGCATAGTCATTCATACTATTGCCTCTTCCTGTTTCATATTTACCAGAATAAAGTTTCTCTCTCACTCTAGTTTGGGCATTGTTCCCCCAGAAATATTGCATAAATAATGTCTCAAATTCATCGAAACTGCTAAACTCTTCTTCTTTGGTGGTAAACCACACCAAAGCATGATTATCGAGATTTTCCCGAATCATTTCCTTCATATCTTCATTACTTCTAATGTTTTTCATTTTATTTCTCAAGATTTTTATAAATGCCTTCGGGTTTATTTTCCTATTGTTCCCTTCAAATTTGTGTTCCCCTTTATTTCCTATATAATTATTTATAATTCTGGTTTCCATCATGCCTTTTCTCTTGTCTTGGAAATTTCTGCCTTCAGCTTGATCGCATTCTTCTTGTAGGTAAGCCAGTCTTGCTTCCATATTTTCCAGTTTCCTGGTCATTTCTACAGTTTCATTTTGTTGTTCCCCACTATTTATTCTTACTCCTGTCTGTTCTATTTTTCTTTTTAATGTTTCCATCTCCTTCTGGATTTCCCCAATTCTTTTTTCTGTTTTTTCTTCCCTCTGATTTTGTTTTTCGGTCCATGCTACTTCCACATCTTTTTGGAATTCAGCCAGGGTTTTGTCCCATTTTCCTTCTAAATTTTGCATTCTTTGTTGGGTATCTTGTACTCCCATTTTGATTTCACTTACTTCTTTCTGAATTTTTCCTTTGAAATTCTTTTCTTCCTCTTTTATTTCTTTGGTTCTATTAATTTGTAAATTTTCTATCTCTGTTATTCTTCCAATCATTTCTTCTCTAATTTCTTGTTTGGTAAAATCTATTTTGTTTTCCATGTATTGGTTTGATTCTTTTAGTTTCTTTTCCACTTGTCCTAATTTCTCTTCCATTACCTTCATTATTGATTCTTTGCTTTGTTTTATTTCTTCATTTGTTTGATCTAATTTTGTGCTCATGTCTTTATTAGATTGTTTTATTTCCTCCTTTGTTTGTTTCATTTCTTCCTTATTCTGATCCATTTTCTCATTAGTTTGATCTAATTTTGTGTTCATATCTTTGTTAGTTCTATCCATTTTTTTCATCATCATACGGAACATACTCATTACGTCCATCTCCTCTTTCTTCTCCTGTGATTTTCCTGCTGTTTGAATTTCTTTTTGTTCTTCTGTTCCATTATTATGCCCTTGTTCCATGTAATGTACTTGAAAGTCATCCATTCCATGTCTCCTTTCTTCTTCTTCTTCTGATGCTCCTTTCTTTGTTCCAAAATCGTATTGTTCTGGGTCTTTTTCTTCCAATTCTAATATTTTTTCTAATCTGTCCTTTAATTCATGTTTCGAACCAGTTGTGCTTTTTCCTCTTCTTCCTAGTTCCTCCTTCAATTCGTTAACTTTTAAGTCCATCAACCTTTTTTCCTTCTTCTCTTGAACTTTTTCTCCAGTTCCGTCCATTTTAATTTTATTTATTTTTCAGATATTGATTTTAATTTTATAAATATTCAATGTTTCTTTGTTCAATTTCTATGTACAGTAATTTTTTATTATTAAATAGGTTTTATTTTATTATTATTTATTATATAACAATGTTACGAATGCGAGCCTTTTTTAGTGCCCCACGTTGGGTTCGACAATTGATATGAATTTTTAATTTATATTCTTAATATGTGTTTCAATTTATTAATTGTAATATATTTATTTGGGCGCCAATTAATATGAATTTTAATTTAAATATTAGTGATATCATACATCACTCACCTTTTATGATGACTCTTCACCTCAGGTTGGGTTCATGGGTCTAATGCTCATTTAGTTTTTTATTTTATTTTATTATTTAATATATCCTCAGGCCGGTCCTGTGTCCTTGCCCTTGAATAATAGGAACTATCCAACTGTGAAACAGTTTTGCCAACTTAATAGGAAGAAAAATCTTTATATTCGAAATTTATGAAATATTTTTTAATTTATTTTTTAATGAACGGCGTATTTATATAGAATTGATAAGTAAATACATAAGAAACAATTCAAAACACTTATCTAAATGATCTTTCGCTCAACGTTCACAGTAAATGAAGTTCTTATATCTAATAAATATATGAAAATTATACAACTCTTTTTACATGTAACACTAATAACCAAAGACAAAATAGAACATCTGTTTTTAACAGATTTTATATACAAATTTGACGATATTGTAATCGTAACGAAGATGAATGAATATTAAGTTCTGGATTTAATCACACGCACGTAAACTTATAGTTTATGAAATACCTTTTTATCTTGTATTATTTTTTGAAGATTTTCTATGTTTTAGACCTTTTCTGGGCCTTGGAGTCTCTCGTAGAAGTGGCTTCAATATGGCTTCGTGGTCGGCTTGGGAAGATTTTCAGTTTTGTTTACTCTTGGAATTTTCACTCAGGATTTATTTAAGGAATTTTTTATTTAAAGAGATTATTTAACCTCTGTTTTTAACAGCAACTTGTTAAGGAAAGGTTAGCAACACCAAATCACTTTATAGTTTCACTTTTAACACAACGAAGTCTAATTTTAAATAAATTTTTAAACATGAAAAAGCTTATACTTCTCAATTCTGTATATTTTTCGTAACTGACTGTTTTCTAATCAATAGCAACCAATATCAAATTTCTCTATCTTTTCAAAATCCACATGTCTCTTTATTTTTAAGTTTTTCTATATTTGCTGACCAATCAAATTCATTTAATAATTTTTGATTTCTGTTATTTGACATGATTGTTTTATAATTTGATCTTTTTCTGATATGAAAGTTTATTTTTAATGTCTCCAAATAATTTATTATTGTTTTTATCTTTTAGTTAAAAAATTTTAAAATTATTTGACATCTGTTTTAATTTCAGTTGTCATCTCCTTTCTTCCGTTCGAGTTGACAAATCTAGATTCACACTTTGTTAGATATGTTCATAAGTGTACTTCTTCTATTTTTACCAGTGTCAGACTTTATAACCTAATTGATAATTTTTAATTTTCAGGTTCTTTCTTTTTAGATTTATGATGAGCCAAGAAACTTTTGCAAAGCTTTTGGAAATTCTGAAACTATGTGATAGGATTTCAATAAATTAGAGAGAAGTTATAAAGATTCCCGTTTAAAGTTTGGGTTGTAAATATTTGTCAGGTGATTTGTTTGTATTTTATTTAGATTTTATACTGAAATAACCCTTGTTTGGTGTAAGTGTTGTATGATTTCACTTTCCATATCAATATATATATATAGGATAGTCTTTGCTGACTAATTAGGTATAAAACCAAAAATATTGGGGAAACGGCAAGTTTATAATAGTGAACTCTTCTTACTAATTTAACAAGCTTTCGGAAACTTTTATTTCCATTATCAAGTTACAGTAAATTGAGGATTGATATAAAATGGTAAATATATTAAATGCTAAAATTGGTATTATATTATATTATATTATATTATATTATATTATATTATATTATATTATATTATATTATATTATATTATATTATATTATATTATATTATATTATATTATATTATATTATATTATATTATATTATATTATATTATATTATATTATATTATATTATATTATATTATATTATATTATATTATATTATATTATGTTATATTGATATTATATTGTTTTAAAAATTCAAATACCAATTTTAGCATTTAATATATTTTACCATTTTATATCAATCCTCAATTTACTGTAACTTGATAATGGAAATAAAAGTTTCCGAAAGCTTGTTAAATTAGTAAGAAGAGTTCACTATTATAAACTTGCCGTTTCCCCAATTTTTCTGGTTTTATATATATATATATATATGTATGGAAACCACTTATGGAATAAAATTCTTTATGTCATTATTTTAGAAAATTATAAAAAATGCCGAGACACATCAACTTTTGAATTGAGTTGTGCGTTATGTAAACATAAATTTAAATGTACAGGGTGATTCACGCAAGTATGCCATAGTCGGTGTTGTTTTTTTTAATGAAACACCCTGTATATTTGCATATTTTTGAAATCCCCTTAATGAGCCGATTTCAACAAACTGAATAATGTATGGTCAATTATGAATTATACAGGGTGAAATTTTTATTTTTACAGTTATTAAACACATACATAAAATACCTGATGTATTTGATTTTAATACATTAAAATAAATGCTCAAAATGTTCTCCACCTAGTTGTTGACAATAGCACAGTCTCCTATAGAACTCCTCCTTAACTTTGTTTAAAGTTTGAGGTGAAATATTCCGTATTTCTGTAGTTATCCTGTCTTTGAGGTCTACAATGCTAGTTGGTTGTGTTGCATATACTTTGTTCTTGAGATAATCCCACAGAAAAAAATCTAACGGCGTAAGTTCTGGCGATCTAGCTGGCCACTCAATAGTACCTCTTCGTCTAATCCATTTATTGGGGAAGATTTCATCTAAATAAGTTCTTACCATTAAAGCATAATGGGGTGTTGCCCCGTCTTGCTGGAACCAAACATTTTCATTCGGTAAGCTAGGATCTATTGCGTTGGGATATAAGTTTGCCAACGCAGGAATAACTTCATTTCTAAGCATATTTAAATATTTTTCAGCTGTCAAATTTCCATCTATAAATATAGGACCAATAATATGGTCGCCTAAGATACCGGCCCAAACGTTCACCTTTTGAGGGTACTGGGTATGTGTCTCACGCATCCAATTAGGATTCTCTGCTGACCAATATCTACAGTTCTGTCGGTTTACCTCTCCATTCAATGTGAATGTTGATTCGTCAGAAAAAAGAATGGCACCAAGAGCTATCTCATTTCTGTTCAGCTTATTCATCAATCTTTCGCAGAAATCCATTCTACGATCTGGATCGTCCTCTGTTAACTCCTGCACAAAAGTTAATTCGTAGGGATGAAGTTTTTCCCCGTACCCGATCATCATTAAAATCTCAATTCGGTGAGTCTCAGTTAAATATTTCATTGTTATGTCGCCAAGGAAAGAGTGTTTGACAAAGATTTTACTTTTTCAGTATAAACTGTCAACACATCAACAACTGACAGAATAGAAAACAATCCACATTATTTACCGATTTTGTCTAATTATTGGCGTTTTTAGGCAATTTTTAGGTATTTATGATAAAATTCATGGGCGTAGCAGGTTTTGTTCAATATACAAATACGTCTAATAATTAGTTAGTTTAGATTTTTGATGAATCCATATTTAGATAATTTAAAAAAGTACCAATATTTCAAGTGTAATAAATTATTAATTTTAAAATTTCACCATGTATAATTCATTATTGACCATACATTATTCAGTTTGTTAAAATCGGTTCATTAAGAGGACTTCAAAAATATGCAAATATACAGGGTGTTTCATTAAAAAAAAACAACACCGACTATGGCATACTTGCGTGAATCTCCCTGTACATTCAAATTTATGTTTACATAACGCACAACTCAATTCAAAAGTTGACGTGTCTCGGCATTTTTTATAATTTTCTAAAATAATGACATAAAGAATTTTATTCCGTAAGTGGTTTCCACACTGTATAATATATAATATTGCTTTTTGTTTTGCTTTATGAGTTTGGTTTAGGATTACATTTTTATAAGCTCCCGTACCAAAAAACCCATCTATAAATCAACAAGCTGTAACGTTAATTTCGTTCACTTTACTTTTCTCTATTTTATTAATAATACATTATTAATAATAAATTATCGTATGGGCGGCAAATAGCCAGTCCTTTCTCATACCCAACACCGAGAAATGTTTCGAGGCTGAATATATTTACTGTCGACAATAGTCGAAATCAAAGTTTTCATACGGGCCGAACGAGTTCCGTCTGTCGTGAAAATATCCACTGCTATTTGTTATTCCCACTTCGACCTCGTACTTATCTCTTCTTCTACCAATTATTAATTGAATGTGAATTGAGAATTCACTATTGAAATGTAAATTCCTTTCCTGGTCGAAGCGTCTGAGCTTGACATGAACACGAGACGTAAGTCTGTTCTTTTTCATATGATTTCATGTATTTAAACAGTGGCGAAGAGGTTTTTCATTCTTCTTTCCTGTGAACATGTGCTATTGAAGCAAAATTTTACTGTATCTTATCTTTAAAAAGTGTATTCATGTGAATGGTAAGTTATTTCGCTTTAATGTGTGTTAACTATTCTTTCTTAGCAGTTTCCACTTTCCTATTTTTATTATGTAGCAATGTCGTTCCAGTGCCAGGAATATATGTCGATATGATTTTGTTTTTTTTTTCTTTCATATTTCTTTCATATTTTCTTTGAATATATTTCAAACCTTTTTAAAATATATACATATTTAAATATTTCATATTTTCTTTGAATATATTTCAAACCTTTCTAAAATATATACAATATGTCCCCCTAAGTTGGAATCATATGGAAAACTTTTTTATTATTAATTTTAGGAAAAAAGGTTATTCTTTATAAAAAGTTTTGCCTTATCTAAAACCTAGAATACAGTCATCAAATATCAAATTTTTTAGTCGTATATGAGGTTTGTCAAAAAATATGAGCTTTACTCAAGAGTGAAGTACCTTTAAATTTGACAATATCGAATAAAAATCAAGTTTAAATATGCAAGTCCAACCATTTAAATTGAAACTTCGGATTATTTTATTTTTTATCAATATTTCTATCATAATTCCTTTCTTTTAATGTGTGTACGATTTTTGGTTTGTATGGTTTGTATTTATTTAGTTTTATAATTCTTGCCTCTGCATTTTCACTTACATTTTGTTGTAACAACGACTTTCTTTTGCGCATTGACAATGTTGGATTTGCTACAACAGACAGCATTACATCAAACTGCGTATTCTCATCAGCAACCAGTTTTCGACATTTTCCATTAAAATTATTTTTAATAATTCCAGTTCCTCTAAATTTATTTACTATTTTCGTTACAGTTGATTGGGTTATATTTTTATTGGGATGTCTATTATTGAAAATATTTGCTGCTTCGCTATGCGTTTGATAGTAATCTCCCACAATCAAAACAATTTCTATTTTCTCTTCGTCAGTTAATAACGCTACCATTTTTATGTGTCTTATAAATTCTAACGCGGTTTGAAATTTACTGTCAACATTTCTTTCTATCAACAAATTATTCGTTTGTCAGTGCATCTTAGATTACATGTAACTACAGTTAAATTTGCATAATTGTAGACATACGTTTTAAAAATAATTTTAATAATGTAAATGAATGTAATTACATATTTGAACGTAATTTTTAATTCTGATCAACTTTTTTCAGTAACATTTTTCAATATTGTGAAATTTAAAGGTACTTTACTCTTGAGTAAAAATCATATTTTTTGACAAACCTCGTATACGACTAAAAAATTTGATATTTGATGACTGTATTCTAGGTTTTAAATAATGCAGAACTTTTTATGAAGAATAACTTTTTTTCCTAAAATCAATAATAAAAAAGTTTTCCATATGATTCCAACTTAGGGGGACATATTGTACATATTTAAAATATGTCTTTTTTTACCGGTATAGGATCAATTATTCGACTTTATTGTTTTTTTATTTGCTTTCTTTTATTATTTCTTTTATCTAAAATACAGGATGTATGAACCACGTTGTTAAATGATTTCTTTAACATTGTAATATCAAATTCATTCTTCAGACATCCTGGATTCTGTTAAATTGGGTCAATTTGTTCCTGATACTATCATTGTTCCTTAGCATTTCACCTGGGAGAGGAATTTTACCTGGGACACTCTACCTGGGACAGGAACGTTACCTGGGACAAGAACTTTACCTGAAACCAGAACTTTACCTGGAACTTCAACAAGGACTCCATCTGTCAAGGACTTTATGTGGAACCAGGACTCTATCACTCCAGGAAAGTAACATTCATATATTTCATCGCTTCTTCAACTCTTCAACATAGAACAACCCAATAAAAACCTAGTCATTTCTTTTCTGTTTATTGTTTTTTAAAAAAAAGTCAATATACAACTTGTAAATTTAATAACGATGTTCATAAAGTTTATTTTCCCTTCCAATATTCCAGGATTTGTCGCTATAATGCTGATGTGAGTAACAAATAGACTAGTATTATTCAGGGTGGCGCCCACTTACCTTTCTCAACTTTTATAATTTTTAATTATTAATTTCAGTAACTTGATTAATAATTAACTTCCTTCAGTACTTTAATTAAAATAAATTTCAAGTAGGATTACCCGAGAACCGGTAAGACTACTTTCTGAATTTTCACTAGTTTGGTCTCAGAATCTACACCTGAGGTGCTCTCTAAACTGAGTAGCCGTTGCAAAGCTATGAAGGTAGTAATTTGCGCGACTCCTGTACATACTACACACGTGTCTTTTAACTACCGTTTTTCGGTATGTCTTTATCAGCGCTACATGAAAGTGCCGACGACGAGTGAACCTACTATTCATTGTGTCAGTGGTAAGTGATAATCAGTTTCTCCTAAAATTTCCATTACTTCTGATATTCACTTTCACTTCTATTCTCATAATTGTAGCTTGTACTGCGAAGCTGTTGCTTCTGTTCAAATTTAATAGCTTAAGACTAACTAAGGTAAGTGTATGTAGAGCCTTGAGAAGTTCAATTGACTAATTCTGATTACTGATACCCCGAACTATTCACAATCTGTCATGTAGGTTACTAACGCAAACTACATTTAGCTGGATAATGCAGCATTATGTTTTGTGTAGAACATGCATCTTTATTTATATACTTACGTAAAGATAAGCTCACAAATGTAATTGAACAAATTCTTAACCGCTGGTCTAAGGATATTGGATATCCATATCTTTTATTCATAATTCTATCCATTTGACACCAAATGTTCATCAACTTCGACCATCTCATTGACAATTGAAGATATAATAAGAGCGTAACAACGCCACCGGTGTAAAATGCATATTTAGCTAAAAATATTCATAGATAATTAGTCAGCTATATGGATTCCGAATTGAAATCTACACATATAGATACAAAAATATTGACTTTATGAAAATAAGTGATATTGAAACATATTTACGGATCCAAAACTGAGTAACAGGAAACTGATTGTTTCAACCCTTACTACTCATTTCATAATTATCGAATAAAATCAATTAATAACAAATTCCACAGCAGAAATATAACATATCACTTTCTAAAATTTACTCTTGACGTTGCTCATGTAATTTGTGAAACCGGTCGAGTAATAGAAGTTATATTTCTAGTGTGGAATATGTTATTTTTTCATTTTGTTTGGTAGTTAGAGTAGCATGAGCTGGAATCAATGGTGGTATAGCCAGGTGGAATATTTATCCAACTTTGAAGAAGTGAAATGGGCCAAAAGTTCTCCTCATTCAACAGTTAGGCAGCACTAATAAGATCTAGCTTAATCTGAGATTGCCTACATGAACTCTTAGATTATTCAAGAATCCATGTTGCAGCTTTTTTATGAATCTCTGACTAACTTTCAATGATTTTTCAACACTATGTACCGAAACCTCAAAATAGTATCTTTTAAGTATCGGTTTTTCTGTTAGATTAGTTTCTAAAACATTTTTCCACCGAATAGATTACTATTAAAAGTAGAGGAAAGTCGCCCAATTTTGGATAGTTGCCTAATTTTGGATACTTCATTATCTGAAAATATCTTCACAGTTTGCTGTACTCAAGTCCACGAAACAAAAGATTCCTTCTATAAAATCATTGTGTGATAACCATATAGTCCAGTTTTTCACTACTAGGCGGCGGCACACTATTTCATGTTAACATCTGATTGGGAGTGTTTTGTTTACCCGGCTGAAAGTTGTTAAAAAAAGGTAACTATTGACAGTGGGAACGTGAAATCTGGCACAAACACATGAGAATAGTTGTAGAATAAGTAGAAGTATTTGCTTCTCATTCATACATTTTTTTCTTTTAAACACATAACCTTGAACATGCAGGTTGCCCAATTATGGATAGGAAGGGTGGGAGGGGAGGTAAGGGAAGAATAAAAGGGTTTACCCCAGAAAATATCAAACGTTTTTTTGATATTCTGGAGCCAGCTATGGAGAAGATATATTTCAACCCCTTTAGAGTCTATAATGTTGACGAGGCCGAAATCACCACGGTACAATCCAAGATTGCTAAGGTCATCACTCTAAAAGGAAAAAAACAAGTGGGAGCAGTGAGAGCTTCAGAAAGAGGATCACTAGTGACCGATGTTACCTGCATGAATGCTGCTGGAGGATTCGTTCCTCCACTGTTTGTATTTCCTCGCAAAAATATGGAGGCTGAGCTATTGAACGGTGCTCCAGCGGGGTCAATTGCCGCTTGACATCCCTCAGGTTGGATCCAGGGACACATCTTCACCCAATGGATGCATCATTCCATCAATCACGTAAAACCTGTGTTGCTCATTCTTGACGGTCACTATAGCCACACAAGAAATCTGGATGTAATAGACCTAGCCAAAAAAATGGATTTCTATTGTATGCATTCCACCCCATACTTCACACGAAATCCAACCATTAGACTTGTCTTTTATGTCTCCATTGAAGACATACTATTCAAGAGACATTCAAAACTGGCTGAAGCATAACCCTTCTCGAAATGTAAGTCCCTTTCAAATTTGCAGATTATTCTGCCCTGCTTATCAGAAATGCGCGACTGCTGAGATATCAGCCAATGGTTTTCGTAAGGCTGGAATTATTCCACTTAATCGCAATGTATTCTGCGGAGCAGATTTTCTGATACCATTAACCATTAACCATTAACTCAGCTCAAGTCTCCAATGAAAATACTCCTCCGAAACGACAAACGAGTGGCGTTGAAGAGTTGGCCAGTCATCAAGCATTGTAAAAGTTCTAGACTTTACACCTTTACCATCTTGCAGTTCGTGGACAGCGTCTTCAAACAGGGGGCGTAAGACTGGTTCTGCAGCGTGCATCACAAGTACGCCCTACAAAGATGATTTGGAAGCTAGCCTCAAGGAGAAACAACGAAAAGAATCACTTAAAACTAGAAGGAAACTTCACAAATTAAAAGTTTTGAAGAAAACTAAAATGAAGAAGACGGGTAAAAACAAAAAGGTGAAAACAAATAGAGAAGAAAGTGAATCCTCAGACTCCTCAATTGAACCTTCTTATGACGATGACTCGGATATGGATGCCGATGAAGACAGTGACGCGAAGTGTGTTTTTTATACTGGACGTTATTCAGAAGACCAACCTGGAGAACCCTGGGTACGGTGCTCTATTTGCTTTGGATGATCACATGAAGAATGTGCAGGTAGTGACAAGAAAAAAGTTTACGTGTGTGACTTTTGCCTTGAAAAGTAGGCTCCCAATTTTTGGTTGGGTTCCAAATTTTAGATGGGGTATCCAATTTTAGGAACCTTTTTTTTTAGTTTGAAAAATTGTGAATTTTTAGTTTTGACTTCTTTTTATATCGTTTAGGATTGAAATAAATATTTTGGTATGAGTTACGTGTTTCAATCGTTACTAAAAGACATTTCAGGCACAAAGAAAATACTGGTTAAAAATTTTTTCTTTGCAAAAAAGTTGATTTAAAAAAAGTATCCAAAATTAGGCGACTTCCCTCAAAAATAAAGTATGTTATCCTCAAAATAGCGTAAATGGAGCGACTAATTACAACGATAAAAGACAAGGAAGTTGACGTTCCCAAAAAAACAATTCGGAAGCAGATAGCTGAAGAAAATCCATCCACCAAGATTATGAACATCAAAACCGAAAATTAGCTGCCACAAACTTAACTGAAGTATGAAGTATGTGTTTTATTAATAGTTGACAAATTTCAGAGATAACATGAAGAGAAAGGACTGCTCTTGGTTGAGAATTTACCGATTAGCTTAGAGCAACGAATTGTAGCCATATGATTGATTGATTTCTTCAAAATATATAGACAGCCTATAAATAGGAAAAATGGTTGATGTTGATTAAACCGTTGCTTGATGTATATGAATAATTTCGATTAAATACAAAGCTTAAATTTAATCGCCTACTAAATAGGCTTGACAGAAAGTGCATAAAATAATTTTGAATTCCACTTACCTACATCTGAGAACTGATAACCGTTTTTGAAGGAATTCCAAAACAAAGCAAATATAGTAGAAAGTGTTAGGCATATCTGCAAAAATGTGTAAGCAGTTTTCAGACTAATCCATTCAAATTTCAACTCGGTGTAGGATTTGGCTGAACAGTTGATAGGAAATAGACCCAATATTTGGCTATAACACATCAAAAATTTCAAAGAATTGTGAATATTTTTTTCTTCCACCACTTGAAGAACCTTTTTTTCTTTTGCTTCTTGTGAACGATTCTCACTTATAACGTACACCATGTTTGCCGATCCACTTTTTTGTAAAGACTTCGTTTTGATATTTTCACCACATCAACAATAACGTTGCTGCACCTAAAGCATTTGGTACATCTTGTCAAGTGGAGTACCCAAGACAGTTATCCAACATTTAGCAGTAGGTAGATTAGTAAAGTAAATAGAATAATTTTGTTTTCTTATTCATATTTCAAAGGGAAGAAGTTAAAAATTCAATAGCATGAAAGTCAAGAGTGTCATAAAGACACCTCCCTCTTCTTCTACAAGTAGAAAATACTTTTGAATTTTCCATAATTTACAACAAAATTATCGATTTATATATAATTTGTATTTATAGACCACCTAAATCATATGTTCATTCTTTTTTCGAGAACCTTGTAAATGTACTTGACGCTCTACATGTTGAGAACAGGAAAGTTTTATGCGGTAGTTTTAACATTGACTTAGCTAATGATTGTGCCACTCGAACTTTGGTGAATATTTTTGATTCATTTCATCTAAATATGCACTCGAATTACTAAAACAACTTCTTCAATTTTCTACCCCATGATGTGAATCATTCAGTAATCAACTAAGGTCTCTCTGACTCAGTTGGTGAGGATCTCATCTCAACAAAACTTTGCCAAATTTCATAACTCATCTTTAGCAGTTACCGGAAAACTATCAAATCTATCAAACAAAATTATCATAACAATCGCATCTCCAGAGCTAAAAATTCCTTCAGAAAAACTCTGTTATCAATTATTTAAGGAACAAAACTCGGTCATCAAACTTTATTGACCTCGACCCAGACGACCTTAACAATTATTCCGTAAACGTTAGTGAGAATATTAGCTCTAAAATATCTCCAAGTCGTGATGCTCTTTCTTTTCTCGTTCCTTCTAAAAGAATAACTGATAGTTTCTTCCTTAGACCTGTAGATACATTTGAGCGATGTCACAGACTTACGAATTAATGGTAAATTCACTTTATTTGCTGATGACACTAGTGTAACCTGGAGTAGTTCAGATATACAAATTTTACATTCTATCATAGGCAAATATCTCATTACTATTAGGTCCTGGTCTGACTCGAACGGGCTTTGTTTTAACACTGAGAAAACTTTGGTTTTACCATAAAAAAAAGGAGTTTTGCAACCTTCTCAAACTTGATACTGTCTTAATAAGATGTTCAAATTCGATTGAGTTTCTTGGTCTCCATACTGACGGTGCCCTTAAATGGTCTGTATATGTAGACATTTAGCGAAAAAATTATCCTCTGCTTGTTTATCCATTAAATCTCTGTCTAAACATCTTGATTCTTCTACTGCTTTAACAACTCACTACTCTTTGTTCGAATCGCACCTTCGCTATGGTTTGCCTATCTGGAGGTCTGGTAGTTTGCACCTCTTTGAATCTATCTTCAAATTACAAAAAAGAGCTATTCATTACATTTATGGTTTAAGTAGAAGGACGCATTGCAAATTCTATTTAAAAAAATACAATATTTCAACTCTTCCCGCTCTATTCATTTTGGAACCCGTGTGTTTGGTTCGAAAATACTTTCACAATTTAACTGAGAGACCAATTTATAGTTACCCTACTAGAGGAAAAATTTCTATATTCATTTATCAATGCCCACTTCTGATCTGGTAAAAAATTATATCACCTTCAATGCCCATCTAGATGGGCGTGTGCGAACAATTCTTCTCTCTCTTTCAAGTAGTATTGTTCATATTATCCTTGTCGTACTTGTGTAAATCGTATGTCGACATAAGATTTTTCGCAATCTGTATGTTATCGTCCGAGAGTTAATCCCCGACTGACAATATCTCTAACATCACCACCAATACATGTCTTCCAGTAACGGAGATGAAAAAGTTGTGATGATAGCGACATCTTCACCTCCAAACCACAAACCAAAATTCGAAATTTGACAACAAGCCCGTTAGCTTGAAACAATAAAGAATTATTACAGTTTCCTGTAAAATTGTCGTATTTAGTAAAGCGCGCTACCAACAAATATCGAAGAATAAATAGTATATATTATTCAACGCTTTACAACTGAGTATTTATTATTCGATATCTGTAGGTAACGCGCTTTACTAAATACGACAATTTTACAGGAAACTGTAATAATTCTTTAAGTTATTATAGTTTTAATTTTCGAACCAATTTTCAATATCCCTATTACTTTTGAACAGTACATTTCACAAATTAAAATGCATTATAGTTATTACTCACCACAATATTACAAAGTAATCATAACAACAGATAATGAACAAAATAGTAAATGTTTATTTTTCACATTGGGGGTTACAAATACTAAAAAATGTTTTCGAAGAATAAAAATATATTATTTTTCGCTTCACAACTAGTTTTGAAAAATATTTTTCAAAAACAGTGACCGTTCAACGAAGAAGAAACAACTACTTCCCGGGCTACATGCCCCGACAGATATTGAATTACACTTCTAAGTCAAACGGGGTTGGTAAATCTACAAGGTTTAAACCAACCATTCTGGTTTGCAACTAGAAGGGATAACACAACTTGTAGACCGGTTTCGGCGTATTGCGCCTCAAACTAGTTGTGAAGCGTAGAATAATATATTTTTATTCTTCGACATCTATTGTTAAAACGCTTTACTAAATACGACAATTTTACAGGAAACTGTATTAATTCATTTATGTTTCAAATCCACGTGGTTTGTTGTCTCATTCGAATTTTGGTTTGTGACTTAGAGGTGAGATGTCGCTATTTTCGCAACAAAAATATTTCCGTAACTGGACAATATGTACCGTTGTTGATTATAGTCACATTTCAGTCCGGGATTAACTCTCGGACGATAACATATACCTTGTACTGATGAGGCGCAATACGCCGAAACCGGTCTACAAGTTGTGTTATCCCTTCTAGTTGCAAACCAGAATGGTTGGTTTAAATCTTGTAGATTTACCAACCCCGTTTGACTTAGAAGTGTAATTCAATATCTGTCGGGGCATGTAGCCCGGGAAGTACTTGTTTCTTCTTCGTTGAACGGTCACTGTTTTTGAAAAATATTTTTCAAAACTAGTTGTGAAGCGTAGAATAATATATTTTTATTCTTCGACATCTATTGTTAAAACGCTTTACTAAATACGACAATTTTACAGGAAACTGTAATAATTCAAAAAATGTTTTGTCAAATAATGTAAAAGTTCCCCATATTTTCATTAAAATCTCTTAAAAAACACAATTAATCATTCGGCTTCAAAACAGCACTAAACAATAATAGTAAATATTTCAATTTTTTTAGGTGATATTTCAGATGTCTACGTAAGTTGGAACCACATGGAAAACTTTTTTATCTTTTGTCTTATGAAAAAAAAATTATTTACGATAAAAAGTTTTGCATGGTCCAAAACTCCAAATACAACCATTAGATATCAATTTTTCCAACCCGAATACGACGTTTGTCAAAAAATATGAATTTTGCTCAGGAGTACAGCACGTTTATTTTTTACAATACAGAAGAATGTTATGGACTAAGTTATATTCAAATATACCATTTATCCTGGATATTCAGGTTTGGTGATTATTTACTTATTATCTAGGATACACTGACATGAAGTATTTGACAGTGAATGACGAATGTCAGAGTGAGTTAGTATTTATGAAATCACTATAGAAATGCTTATTTACTAAATCGTGAAGAAAAAATAAAAATTGTGTGAATTGTTGGAGAAAAGCACAAAATAGGAGAGGCAGCAAATATTTTTAATAATAAACATCCGCATGAAAACGTTGGGCATTCAACAGTTACAAAAATATTGAATAAAGTCAAGACCAGTGGAAGTATTGAAAATCATTTTAAGAATAGACGTCAATAATCACCAAACCTGAACTTTTATACTAAATGGCTTTTAATTGAAAATAACTTTACTTTATAACATTCTTCTGTATTGGAAAAAATTCTGAGCAGAGTTCATATTTTTTGATACGACTTAAGAAACTTTATATCTTGTTGCATTTCAAGTTTTAGACCATGCAGAACTTTTTATCTGAAATAACTTTTCTCCATAAAACCAATAATAAGAAGAGGAATATGATATTAAATAGTTTACAGAAGGTTCGTACACTACGGAGGGGACTGGTAAAATACTGTTCTGACCAGGAACCAAACACTCCAAGAGTTTGTGAAAATCCCAAGCATATTGCAAGCGAAAAGTCGCGCCATAGAAAAGTGCGTCCAGTTCATCATGGCACTAAGTTCTTGTGAAATCAGTTCTAGAATAGTATACATACTTAAAGAAGGGAATGACATAGTAGATGAACTACCAAATAGAGAAACTGGAACATCCTTATTTTGGGGACCAGAACACTTTTACGGTTATAGGTAAAGCCGGAAAATGAGAAGATCGGACACCATTGCAAGTTGAAGGGCTAAAACAATCAAATATACTTCTAGAAAAGTAAGAGTTTTGGCAGGGGTCCTTACAAGAAACTGACACCTCAAAAAGCTCAAACCAGTGGAGAAAGAAACATGTGAATTCTGTGGAAAGGTAGAAACCTCCATTCATATACACATATCACTACAGAATATCAGGGCACAACACCTGGGAGACTACTGCATGAAAGAAGACTTGCCTTAACTGAAGGCCTATGGATATCCTAAGAGAAAGAGTAGAAGAAGGTGCAAAAATTCATATTTCATGCATATACATACCAACTTTGAAAAATACATATTTAGGTTGGAAACCTCAAATTTTCTTCGTTAGGGAACGTTTAGGCAAAAATGCCGAGACACGTCAAACTGTAAATTCAGTTCTGCTTTTATTGCGAACAACCATCGCTATAATTACGTCATGAGTAGGCCGTGATGACGTCATCCAATTTTCTTTTAAATGGAAACCTTAATTTTTTATAGCAAATTGAAATACGCTGATGGATTCTAAAAACGACAATATCACTATTACCCAATAGGTCATAGTTTTTGAGATAAGTTTAAAAAAAATTAAAACAGTTTCAAATGACATTTAATTTTTAATAGCAGGAACAAAAGTAAAACCTAGAAATTGAAAAAAAAAAAATTAATGAGGTGCTCAAATTGAGACCCTCCCATTTCTTGACAATAAGCCAGTCTTTGTTGGAATTCTTGCAACACTATTTCAAGCGTATCAGGTCGAATAGTATTGATTTCCTCACGAATACTATTTTTTAATTCCTGAATATTATTGGGTCGATTGGCGTATACTTTTGACTTTAAGTAACCCCACAAAAAGAAATCTAGTGGAGTAAGGTCTAGTGACATGGCCGGCCATTCGATAAACCCCCTCCTCCCAATCCAATGATTTGGAAATATCCCATTTAAATAATTACGAACGTTCAGATCCTAATGAGGGGTACCATATTTTTTCATTCGGCAGATTTGGGTTATTACCATTTGGAAAAAGACGCATTGATTCTGGTACTATTTGTTGCATTAACATTTCTAAATATTTTGCACCGTCTATAAAAAACGGACCGATAATACCTACTGTTGCCAATAATTCCCGCCAGACGTTAACCTTTTGAGGGAACTGAGTATGGGCTTCCATCATCTAGTGAGAATTTGTCGGTGCCCAGTATCGACAATTTTATCTGTTATAACGGTAACATTTAGAAAAAATGTAGCTTCATCTGAAAATACTATATTCCTAACGACATACGAATTTAGGTTACATCGCCCCATCATCTGATCACAAAATTCCAATCTACGGTCTGGGTCATCCTCGTTAAATTCTTGAACTAAATTTATTTTGTATGGGTGCCATTTATGCTTTTTCATGTAATTTATTACTGATTGTTGACTTATATCGTGATTGGAGGCTAAACTTCTAGAACTTACATGTGGATTGTCTTGTGCATCGATTAGCATGTTTAATTGTGTATCTTCAGTTACTTTTTTTCGAACAAAGAAACGATTCTTGACATTTCCAAACTGCTCAAACTTTTTCAATATCTTGGAAATACCTGATGTCGTAAGTGGCTCTGCAGTTGGAAATTTCTTATTGAATATATTCATTATTTCGGAAAATGTTCGAATCATGCCATCACACCCTCTTATAATTAATATTTGAATTTTCTGTTTTTCACTCAATTTTCGCACTATATTGAATCCACTACGTTGATTAAAAAAAATTAAATACTTAATTAAATTAAGCTTGTCACTCAGCCCAATGACAACTGTCAATATTGCAAGGCTACTAGGTTATAAATTACGTTGTGTTGATGGTTACCTACTTGAGACAATAATCAATATAGCCATTGAGAGTCCATTTTTCTTTACTTATTGACTAATGCAATTTAATAATAAATATTAGATTTAATTGCAATGAGGTTTGGAAAAAGAAATGTAACATTTAAGCAGTTTGTACATAATAAAACTATTTAAATAGAGAGTATACGTCATTCGGCTCAATATTATTGAAGAATTGAAAGATAAAATGTATACTGAAGTTACAGCTGTTTGACGTGATACTGTTAGGCAATTCATTTAAACCTTTATCTTTAAAATAACTAAGTGTTGGTTTTATTTTATTTTTACATTTTTGAGACTTTGAAGACCTTATCTCAAAAAATATGTCCTACTGGGTAATAATGATACATTTGTTGTTTTTAGAATCTATCAGCGTATTTTAATTTTCTAAAAAAATAAAGGTTTCCATTTACAAAAAAAATTGGATGACGACATCTCGGCGTACTCATGACATCATTATAGCTATGGTTGTTTGCAATAAAAGCAAAACTGAATTTACAGTTTGATGTGTCTCGGAATTTTTTGCCTAACGTTCCCTAACGAAGAAAATTTGAGGTTTCCAACCCAAATAGTCACACTGTATAAAAAACAGCTTCTGTGAATACTCAATAAAAATCCTATTCCAATCCGTTCGTCTGTTAGAGCTTGTGGATTTTCTTAAGGGCTATGACTCATACCGTCGCAGAGAATTCAAGCAGCTGTTTACTGTATAGTAGAAATACCTGTATACTTTAAAGAATGCGTTTTTACTGCATCCTCTTTATGCCCTATTATTCAAAATAACTTTGATGAACGTTTGAAGAAACTGTAATCTAGTTAGTTTTGAAAATTGTGGAATGACCGAAACTAGTTAACGAATATAAAAATTTTCGTGTAAAATAGACAAAAAGTGTTTTTATAGTGTATCCTCAGCTCTGTGGTATTGTTATTTTATCAGATCTTTACTTGCAAGACGATAGGTAAAGTTTCAGCTTTTATCATGTTTGTCATTTACTCGTTTTTTTTAACAACATTGATAAGCTGCTGATAAGCGTTGTCCCGCGATTGAAGTGGCAGGAGTTGATATTGTTGATAGGCTTTATCATCACAATAGATTAAAAGATGAACCCAGCTTTATCAAATAAGTCATTGAAAAATGTCGCTGTCTCCTGGTCCAAATGATTTGTTAACCCCTTTGTTGCAGATACCATTCTGCAAACATGAGCAGTTCCAAGAAAATAATTAACAGTCAAGGTCGAGAAATTATCTATAATGTTTATAAGTTTATTCAAAGCGAGAAAGAACAACAGGCTCTAACAATTCCTCTGAGCAATCTACAAGAGAAAGTAGCTAAAGCTTGTGGAGTTGGCATCAATACTGTAAAAAGAATAATTAATGAAGGTAAGGAAAAATCACCTGCTACTTCCTTTAAATCACCGAGGAAGACCATAAACAAACCCTCAACTTCCAAGGGATCAGTTGATGAATTTGAGGAAGAAATAATTAGAAAAATCATTTACAACTAGACAGCTATTCAGATAAGGAGGCCTACTATGAAAAGGATATGTGAAGCTATTAAAAATGAAGAGGGTATCAATTTTACAAGCAATATTGATTCGTTTAGAAAATTAGTTAAATAAAATGGGATTCAGGTGGAGAAAAGCACAAGACAATAGAAAAGTGTTGATTGAGAAATTTGACATTCAATCTAAACGGATTGAATATTTAAGAAAATTTAAAAAATATAAGCAGGAAGGTCGAACCATAATATATTGCGATACAACTTACATCCACAGTTCCCATACGGTGCCAAAGACGTGGGACGATAGCAAGAATAAATGTTTAAAATTTCCGGTATCCAAAGGAAGACGTCTCATTATCCTACATGCCGCAGGTGCATCAGGATTCGTTCCTTACTCATATTCACATCGGGAAGTAAAACAGGCGACTACCATGACGAAATGAATTCTACAAATTTCACGCAATGGTTAAAAGATAAATGTATCCCTAATGCTCCACAAAAATGCGTTTAAGTGATAGATAATGCGTCCTACCACAATGTCCAGGTGGATCCCATTCCAAATTTTTCGTGGAAAAAAGCAGCGATGCAGCAATGGCTAACGGAACGAGTTATTACATATGATGCCAAAGCCTTTAAAGCTGAATTATTTCATTAATTAAAACGCATAAACCAACTTATACAAAGAATATTGTTGATACGCTTCTAGCGGAACATGACATGTTAACACTACGTTTACCACCATACCATCCGGAGCTAAACCCCATTGGAAAAAATTTGGGCACTGGTAAAGAATGAAGTAGCAGCCTGTAATGTCTTATTTAAACTAGGTGATGTGCGACAGCTCACAGAAGAAAAATTTCAGCAAGTGACAATTCAAAACTGGCAAAACCTTTGCGCCCATGTAGAGAAGGTTGAAGAAGCATATATGGCAAGAGAGCACATTATGGATGAGCCGCAAGGAATAGTAATACATCTTGGAGAAGATACTAGTGGGACTGAATCAGAACTGTCTGACAGTGAAACCGATAACGATAATTTAGGTTGCCAACCATTAAATGCCGTATTAAAAAAATTATATCATTTCAACTTTTTGTGTAAGTACCTACTTGTAGTTTCCTTATTTACCTACTGAAAATAAATCTATGTATTGAATAATAATTTCCACCAAACCAATCTTCAACCCGACCAGTGTGAACTTTGACTAGGCTATTATAGTGAGGTAGTTGAGTCAATGTTTTCGGTTTCCAATTCAATAATTTTGTGAGTTGTTGCCTGAAAGCGACGCGCAGATATGTTCAAGGTCATAGCCCTTAAGAAAATCCACAAGCTCTATCACAAACGTTTAATATTATTGTTCACCAATACAATGTTATTGAATATTTGAAATCTTGGTAAAACAGTTGGTAATATTTTCCGGTTAGTTAAATTAATGTTTTCCTGTAGGTACCTTCTATCGTAGCTTTCAATCCACAATCTATCCAAGCGGTGAATTCGGAACTGGCTGCAAATATTCGATGCTGAACATCGAACACTAATTAAGCTAGGATCGCGCTCATCTACTATACTGATGTTGAGCGCTTGAAGCCTTCATTCCTGTTTTTTTTTTAATAAACTTTCGAAGGAAAAACGCAATGGCGGTATCTCCTACCTTAAGAACTCATTCACGGGCAAGCCCAATTATAATAGACAGATATGATTAGACTGCTTAAATTATAATGAAATAAATAATATTGTAATACGAAACAAAATACGCTATAACGACCCTCTCGCACTGAATAGATTTCTCCACCTGAGCAAACCCGAAGTGGTAGGGCAAGAAATTTCTCCCCCCAACTCCCAATACATCATGCACTTCATACAAAAAATATTATTAGGGTGTGTGCTTTGACGAGTACAGAAGGGGGCATACCCAATGCAGTCGTAGTGATACTCCTCGCTTAATTCATTCATTCGAAAAAAAATCCAAAACCAACAATTAATAGAGTACATGATCCAAGACAGGAAGACATCGGGTGGAAGATACAATCGCAAAAGTGAAGCACTCGCTTGAACAGTATAACAATAGTTAATTGAAAGCAAAAACCCCTAGTGAAGGCAAATAGAAAAAAAATTCTACCAACTCAATCTATCGGCTGTCAAACCAATTAATCAGCTATTGTGGTATAATAGATAAAAGGAACTAAGCTAATAATGTTGTGAAGGAATTTATAAAATTTTGCAACGTTAAAGAATTGTTTAATTTAAATATCAACAATAGAAAAAGAATTCAGTTTAATATTTAGTTGAACTCCTGAATTTAAATACGTTAATTTTGCCTGAATAATAAATGACACATGCCTGTATGTTTTTAAATTGAAATTTTAGATGGATATCCGACGAGGATAGTCGTATGAAAGTGTGCTCTTCTGAACGTGTCTATAAACATAGTGAAAAGTGGTTCTAAATTTGTTTGCGCCCATAGTTTTATTTTAAAATAAATGGTTTGTTGATTCCTGTACAATAGGCAACACACCTTGTTCATGTATTTATAATCATTAATGTCATTAACAAAAACGTCAGCATTAGAAAAAAACAAAAAATGCGATCAAAACGTTTTAACGACAGGAACCAATATAGTTTTAGAGAGTGAGTTAGACTAGATCGTTTGAATAAGTCAAAAGATACGTGAAAAATATCGCGATCAAAACATTAATAGTGAGATTCTTTCGAATCCGGATTTGTCGATTTCATTAAATTTCCCTATTGATCCGTACCGTGATTCCTATTCATTTGACAAAAACCTGGACACGATAGCCATTTTTCACCTAGTTAATGGGTAAGTTTTTCAATTCGAAATTGTTCGTATTTAATTAGAATTTACAGTCTACTAATAATTATTTAGATTTATACAAAACAACCAAAATTTTTGTAAATTGATCTGTGTATAAAACAAAACATTCCGGTGAGTTTGGCTTACAAAATTTATACCAGAGAACTAAATTACTAGTTATTTGATTATTTGCATTTTATTCTGAAAATACATCATTAATGGGCCAATATAATTATCTACACTTAATAAAAAATTGTCCACATTCATTATACCAGTAGCTGATATTTTAAATTCGCTTGAAATGAGTTAACCATAATTAGAGATTTTGAAGATTTGAAAAATTTTATTCGACAGAAAATTATTGGTGTAACGTCACAAATTGGAGAATTGAAAGATCTTATGAAAGACAATGGGAAAATAATAAATAATCTATAAAAGGAAAACGCGCCATAGAAAATTCGTTATTAATATTTATCTCCGATTTTCGTGGCGGTGATATTTTAAGCTTTACTCTTGAACACTAAACTCAAGTTGAATCTGGGCGACGGTGAAATTAATAATATAAACCCAATTGGCAACCCAGATAACAGAATCATTGTGTTAACTTTTGTGAGATATTTAATCAAGAATACCATTTTAAAAAATACTAAGAAATTGAAAGGAAGTAAATTGTTCATATCCGAGGATCCTACTACCGAACAACGGAGTGAAGAGAAGCTACTCGTTGAACATTTGGAGAAAGCTCGAAACACAAATTTAAAAGCTCACATTTTTGAAAATAAATTGTTCGTTGAAAGTAAACCGTTCACCCACGAGGATCTAGTTAAACAATCACAGTTTTTCAGTCTACCTAGTTCTTTCGAACTGGATAATAACGCATTTGAAGAGAACGAGTATGGTAAAAGGAGTATAACATCACCAGCGCATCCCAACAAAGAAAATAAAGTAACAAAGCTGGATCGAAACTCGACTAGTTCTGGAAATTCAAGACTTACAAGAAGAAATTCAATGTAGCAAACCAAATAAACCTTCATTCATTTGTGAATATTTGTAACTATTTGTTATTTCTATATATTCATTCATTAATTTCTGAATTTACTTTATATAATAGGTACCTATATGTTTATTATCTTTTATTTCTGCTTAAGAGGGCTTAATAATGTCTACGAAAAGTTTGAGCATTGGTCACATTAATTCTTGCTCATTATTACCTAAATTTAATCAAATAAACGATTGGGTCATTGACAAAAATTACGATATATTTGGAGTTTCGGAAACTAGGTTATTCAAAAATATCACAAACAACATGATTCGCATCAAAGGTTATAAATGTTTTAGGGAAGACAGAGGTCGTAGAGGTGGTGGTTTCTGTGTTTATATTAGAGAAAAGTATGTGGTCAAATGACGATACCTATGAGCAATTGTGGGTAAGTTGTACTATAAATAGAACAAAATTTTTCATAGGTACAATTTAGCGTCCTCCGAACACAAATATTGGCTCATTTTTAGACAGTTTTGAGAGTAATATTTCTTTGTTATCCTTAGAATATGAGTATATAGTATGTATGGGCGATTTTAATATTGATCTCCTCACAGTGGATGAATATTTTACTGTCTATATTAGAGGGAATAGGTTTGAAGCAAATCGTAAACGAGCCCACACGTAAGGATCGACTGTTAGATCTTATTATTGTCAATAATTCCTTGGAATTCTCAAAATGTAATGTTCATGATCTGAGTTGTTCTGATCATTGGTTAACTGATGGTACTTTGATTTTTGATACTTCGCTAAAAACTCCGGTTTCAAAAACCTTTCGCGACTTCTCTAATTTCAAACCCGAAGATTTTGAAACAGATTTTAAAGCACCTAATTGGGTCCAAATTTATGATAAAGATTCAATTGATGAGAAGGTAACACTAATAAACAGCTTCTTACTTTACTTATTTAATAAGCACGCGCCCTTTAACACATCAATATTCACTCGTACTCACAAACCTTGGATTACGAATAACATTAAATTCATGATAAAATTACGTGATAAAGCTCTTAATAAATACAGATCTACTAAACTTCTAACTCATTGGAACTATTACAAACAGCTAAGGAATTATACAAATAATGCAATAGCAGTTGAGAAAAAAGTGTACATCTAAAGAAAAATTCAAAATTCAGACGGTAAAAATAAATGGAAAATAATACATAAATATCACAATTTTACACAAATAGTGTAAAAGATGTAATAAATTCTATGCTGGACTTTGAGGAAGTAAATGATGAACAAATATCAAAAATCCTGTTAGACATTAAAACGCAAGCATGTGGTTCTGATGGTGTCAACATCACATTACTTCAGCTAACATGTCCATTTATTATTCCATACATAAAAGATATCTGCAATTTTTGTTTAAGCACGTCAGTTTCTCCTCATGTTTGGAAGCAAGGCCTTGTGTTACCAATTCCTAAAGTTAATTCTTCCGAATGCCTCAGTGATCTACGCCCTACCACGATTTTGCCAGCATTATCCAAAATTCTGGAAAGAACTATAGACAAACAAATGCGTTGCCATCTAGCTCTACCTATAATATACTCCCCCAAAATCAATCGGGTTTTAGAGCAGGACACAGTTGCGGCACTGCTTTATTAAATATCACAGACGACATATTCAGAGAACGTGACAAGGGTAAGATCGGAGTGTTAATATTACTTGACTATAATAAGGCTTTCGATATGATAAACCAGGGGTCTCCAAACTACGGCTCGCGGCAGCGGGCCGAATATGTCTTTTACCCGGCCCGCGAAAAATAAAACTACATCCCTAGCACTAAACATATAAAAAATTTAGACATTTTGTTTGAAACATTTTATCGATGCGGCTCTTTTGATTTAAAAAAAAAACAAAGAATGATAATTACGATTTGTATTACTTGCTATATACTTGGAACGGAAAAAACAAAATGAATTCTTACAAATCTGCTTTAAAAATACTAATGAGACTTATATAACTGTGATTTTCCACCAATAATGACTTGAAGTTGTGGAGAAATTTTACTTGTACCCATTATTAAAAGTGATTTGAGATGCTCATCAGTTAACTTAGATCTGTAAACATTTTTTGTGTACTTCATTTTGGAGAATGTTTTCTCACATAGGTAAGTTGTACCAAAAACAGAAAACATGCCACGAGCAAAGGACTATGCTTCCATCTTATGGAAAATAAAAGACCACTCAAATGCGGATATTTTGATACCAACTTATTCGTCTTGAAAAATAGAACATTTGATATCATTGCGCCAATGTTGTGACTTTTATAATTGACTCACAATTAAAGATATCATTTTTAAAATCGCTTACGGAGATTGTATGAGTATGACAGAGAGAAAATACGTAAATAGACATGTATTACAGATTTCACGAAGTAAGGATATCAGCGGTGATAAGAAATGAATAAATAAAACCAGACAGGGTTGAACTGACCTAATTTTATCAGTTAATTTTTATATGTTGTTTTTTCTTTGTAGTATTTTGTAGTGTATTTGTTGGCATCGGTAACTCTTTAAAAAAAATAGGATAGGGATGCGGAAAAGATTTTTTTATATGCTAGATGTTAAAGGTCTATTAACTGTTGATACAAAAATGCTTGTGAAATGTGTGTAGGTAATGAACCCGACGTAAAGGGTGATACTAAAAGATAATGTATAATTCTTAGAGTATCCCCTTTTCCGCGCTCCACCTTCCCCCCACAGGCAGCGCCTGAGGACCTCATTACCTTCTATCCGCGAAGTGTAGCTGAAAAAAAATTTTATTGGCCTAAGCCGGTTTTTGGTTATTATATTTTTTTGGTAGCTAAAGTCGCCTTTTTGCTTTATTAAATTTTTTGGATGGCCGAAGCCGGGTTTTGTTTAATTTTTGTATTTTTTGATAGCCGAAGCCGGGTTTTGTTTAATTTTTGTATTTTTTTGATAGTCGAAGCCGGTTTTTGTGTTATATATATTTTGATGGCGATAAGTGTTTTCCCTTGCGTGACATAAAAAGCACTGTTAACTGAAATCTAATTTGCATCATTATATTTCTTCATGATTAAGTATAGTTCGATCAGCAGCGTCAACTACAGTCAACCAGTCTACCTGTTCCATAATTAGGATACGTTAAGCCGTCACTCGAGATCCCGTCAGGGTGAAAACTGACCTGTCTAAAAGGTGTTTATGGTAATTACGGTAAATTCTCTGAATCATCTGATATCTAGATATGTATTTATTGCATATTGTAATAAGTGAACAGTAAAAGTTTTAAGGGAGGTCCGTTTTCAGATGTATGAAATAAGAAATAGTCATAAATGTCTTGTTTGGCACTATTACACGATATTATTTTATATGATATCATTATTGGAATAAAAAACGGAATTTTAATTCTACAATTTTATTGCGTACTACTACTGAACTGAGTCATAAATACATACATGTAAAGAAGCTAACCTAACCTAGCATATAACCTAGCCTAACCAGAAAGGGTTTACCCTTTTCACTTAGTATTACTTCAAGCATTTTGTGTATCACTATAGCGTACGACAACAAAAGTTCGGAAATATGTATATTAATAAACTGCCGTTTCGAAAATGACAACTTAATATAATAGAAAAATATATTCATAGCAATTAGTACTGACAGACCCCCTAGCCACCCTAATAAGTTATTCAACTTTTTCATTAGAATTCAGAATTACGAATATTATGATTTACTGGAATTTTCAAAACTATTTAGTTTACCTGGAAGCGGATTAAATAAACTAGACGGCAATTCGAGTGCGGGATTAAGATACCTGCAAGTGTCGGACGGGAACTCATGTGTATTTTATAGTCATTAAGAATCCTGACGGGAATTCGTTTACACCGGAATTGTTTACGAAATAAGTGTCGGTCAGTTATTAAATGTACCTATTATAATTTTACTACTATAATATAGAAAACGTTATAATAAACTGCTATTACAAAATGTCAAACTTATGTAAAGATGTCAATTGAGAGATGTACCTTTTTTACATAATTTGATTGCAATCTATCATATCTTTATACAACTGAAAAATATAATCCTATTATTTTCTTTCAACGAAACTGGTATTCATCGTTTGTACAACTATATTCACAAGTCCGACTCTGTTTCACCGCAGCAGATGGTGTCCTGTTGAATGGTTAGATTTTGTAATCGAATCGAAAATGTCTGTCAAATGAACTGATTTTGTGGGTTTATTAATTAAATTACAACATTGGCGCAATGTTATCAAATGTTCTATTTTTCAAGACGAATAAGTTGGTATCAAAATATCCGCATTTGAGTGGTCTTTCATTTTCCATAAGATGGAAGCATAGTCCTTTATGCAAATTAACAAATTGTACCTGTGGAAGACTTTTAAAATTCTAACAAAGATGAGTTTTGATATTTGTTCTTAAATATATCACTGCACTGCAATTCTATCATTTCTATCTGAAGTTCGGGGCCCAAGGTTTCTATGTCAGTGTTGAGAAATTTTAATAATATTTGCAATGACATCAAAGTCTGAAAAACGCATATCAAAATTTTTTTCAACGTAGACAAAACTTCATTTGCAAAATCCACCGGAAATTCAGTTTCTGTGGTACGGCTAAATATTTCACATGTTTTAAAATGTGTGAAACATATTTTCTGTAGTAGCGATTGAAACAGTAATATTTTTTGTCGGAAGGATTTGATAGTCGTGTATAGATCAGGAAGAAGCTGGTTTCCTCCTTGTAATTTTAAATTCAAATCATTCATATGATTTGTCAAATCAACATAGAAGGCTAACTTCCATAGCCATTCGTTATTTTGTAATTCGGCAAGAGGGCGATTCTTCTCATTCAAAAAATTTCTATTACTCCTCGAAGTTCAAAAAAACGTAGAAGGACTTTTCCGCAACTAAGCCAGCGTACGGCAGTATAATATGGTAAGTCGTTTTCACCAATCTCGTTAATAAAAGCGCGGAATTGTCGATGAATAAGCCCAATGGATCTAATAAAATTAACAGTTGATATGACTGGTTTTAAAACTTCCGACATATCTACGCATTACGCGCTCAAGGACTGCTAATGAATAATGCAATGTAAGATTAATGGCTTTGAACCACCGTTATTTTCCACAGCCTTCGACACAAGAGTTTTTGCCACTGAAGATTTTTTTTATTAATAGTACTTTCAAGTCCTTTAAAAATATCTTCACCAGTAGTCGTTCCATGAATACTATCAAGATCGAGAAGTTCTTCATACAATTCATAGTTTGTATTTACTCCTCTGATAAAAATTAACACTCGAGCCGTATCTGACACATCTGTTGACTCATCCAGGACCAAAGAGAACCACTGAAGGTGACCATTTTTGTCAAACAGTTGAGATGATATATTTTTTGAGATGTCTTCTACCCTCCTAGCCACGGTGTTTGCTGATAAACTAATACTTTTAAATAATACTACCTTTTCGAGGCATATTTCTTCGGCCACTGCCACTACGCAGTCTTTGATCATTTCTCCATCGATAAATGGTTTACCTCGCCACTAGCACGAGTTGCAGCCTCTTGTTCACTGTTGACTTTTGTAAGAAGATTGCTGTGATTTTAAACCGCGCTTTAAAACTTCAAATTTTTTTGTACGTGAACCACCTGTATATTTTGAGTAATTTTGAGAATGTTTAGTTTCATAATGACGTTTAATATTGTATTCTTTAAGCACGGCTATGGTTTCATTGCAAATTAGACATAGCGCCTTATTACTAGACTCAATCACGAAATATTGAACGTTCCACTGATCTTTAAATGTTCTGCACTCACTGTCTATTTTTCGTTTCTTTTCCATCTTAATACTAATTTAAATCAAATGAATTGTTACACACGTACCCACTTAATCTGCTTTATATTGTAGGTACCGGGTGGGCAAATAAGAACGACTGTCGGCCATATCTTAGGTTCGGATTGTAGTACAAATTTGGAAAAAAAAATTTATAACAAAAGTGGCCACGAGAAAAACCTGGAAATGATTTATAGAATTGTAGGTCCACCGCTAGAGGGCGTTATTGAATAAAAAAAATTTAAAAAGCCAAATTTTAGAAAATATGCCTAATTGAGAAGCATAACAAAAACAGTCTTCGTATTCCTCAAAAAATTTTGCGTATATTTAATACTGCAAGTTTTAGTCTAACTATTCAAATGAGAGAGGGGAGAGTGGGAACTTTGTTATGAAAAAACGACCATAACTCCGATTCTACTTAACCGATCTTTGCAAATTTTGTCTTGATGAAAAGACCTCTTTTCCACCATTGTAAGGGTTATATTCTCAATTTCACTTAATAAGTGACGTGCCCGTTAGAGGGCGTTATTTAAAGTTTTTTAGAAATCTAGTTCTCTTTGGAAAATATTAAATGGAAGCATGCATTTTTAACTAAGGATTATAAAAGTAGACAAAATTAGTAACATAATGGCGAAAACCGCACGTCGATATCTTTTTCGTATCCCGAGATATCTTAAGAAACGCGTAAATGTTGGGATATTCTTGTCAACCTTCAATTAGACTAGTTGTTAGCCTCAACGGAAATAAACAAATTAAGTCCTGTTAGAAAGGTTTTACACTGGCCTATCTGCAGAAATTAAAAATATTGTCATAATAATGTTACCGTCTTCGCTGAAGAGCGTTACCTATAAGATAATACTTGTCAATTTTTCGTTTGGCGTACCTACAATAAAAAATCTTCAAAGGTAGAATTCTGCCTGAATAATTTCAATTAAATGAATTTTATTAAAAACGGAAAGAAAAATATCTCTTATGGAAATTGCTCATAAATAACCATGTTTGGTATATCTTAACACTTACTGTAGGTAATGAATTGCTAGTTGAAATCAAGTAGGCTATGATTTATAAGCTAATGGTACATATTAAGGCAGGTAATGAATTGACAGTTGAAATGACGTAGGCTATGATTTATACTATATGTCAAACATTATTTCTTACATGTTTCTATAATAATAAAATAAGTAATTTTCCAACAATTTTCGGTAATATAATTGGAAATGATTCTTACAAATGAAGAAGCTTTTGACTGGTTGGCTGTTTATTTCGAATGCATGAGAAATGCAACTGTTGCTTCTAGAGTGTATGCGCAACAGTACCCAAACAGACGACATCACAGCAGAAGTGTTTTTCTTCGAATTGCCCGACGTTTGCGTACTACAGGAAGTGTTCATCTTCCCGTGTATCGAAGACGTGGTAGAGGTCGAACGGAGGAGAGTATAATTAATGTGCTATCCTATGTAAATTTTAACCCACATTTAAGTACACGAGCTATAGCCAGAGATTTGGGAATACAACGAACCACCGTCCGGAATATCCTACGAGAACACTGGTAACTACTTACTAATTTTATTAACTTTTAGATTTTTTTATTTTTTTCGTGCCCTATCTTTAAAAGCCTATAATTCACACGTTTTTTATTTTTTAATTATTTCTTAGCAAAATTGTATTATTGGTATCATTCGTGAAAGCAGGGCAAAAGTTAAAGCATTTGGAGTCTTCTTTAGTTAACAACGAATGACTTCAAGGTGTCTCTTACTGCTTCAAATGTTTTATAATTTTACTATTTTTAGATTGCACCCATATCACATAGTCCTGCACCAAGGTTTAAATGCTGGAGATTCCGATAACAGACTGAATTATTCTAACTGGCTATTGAGTATGATAGAAGACGATCCTGAAATACTTTCACACATTATGTGTTCAGATGAAGCAACATTTCAGAGTGATGGTAGTGTAAATCGCCATAACATGCATTATTGGTCTCAAACAAATCCCCACTGGATGCAGGAGGTTCAACATCAGGGTCGTTGGTCCGTAAATGTGTGGTGCGGTATTCTAGGTGGACAAAAAACTGGACCTTATTTTTTTAATGAAAATCTTAACGGAGAAAGATATTTAGATTTTTTAATAAACGAATTGCCACCCCTTTCAGAAGATGTACCAATGACAATTCATCGTGATATGTTTTTTCAACATGATGGGTGCCCGGCACATTACTCTAGGAATGTTCAGAATTCCTTAAACCAAACATATCCTGACAGGTGGATAGGACGTGGAAGTTTATTTCATTGGCCAGCCAGGTCCCCAGACCTGACGTGTTTAGATTTTTACTTGTGGGGACGAATAAAAGATCTTGTTTTTTCCAACAGACCCACGACAAGGGATGACATGATCCTAAGAATACGAAATGCAATACAAAGTATTTCAGTTGCAGAAATTGAAAATGCCGTTTTATCTACCCGTCACAGATTGGAATCTTGTATTGCAAATGATAGACGACAATTTGAACATCTAGGACGCCACTAATCGCACCCTTTGTTGCTATTTGTTTAATCTGTCTTGTTAGGTTTGTTAAGTTGTTTTCAAATTGGTTTACTAATATCTACTAATCTACTGTTTGATAAAAGTTATCAAATAGCGATTTTTACTAATAGATAGAGAGAAGTTTTTGTGTAGTCTAATTTACCTACATCTTATTTCATTAATATGACAATATTTTTGATTACTGCAGATAGGCCAGTGTAAAACCTTTCTAACAGGACTTAATTTGTATATTCCAGTTGAGGCTAACTAGTCTAATTGAAGGTTGACAAGAAATTCCCAACATTTACGCGTTTCTTAAGATATCTCGGGATAGGAAAAAGATATCGACGTGCGGTTTTCGCCATTATGTTGATAATTTTGTCTACTTTTATAATCCTTAGTTGAAGATGCATGCTTCCATTTAATATTTTCCAAAGAGAACTAGATTTCTAAAAAACTTTAAATAATGCCCTCTAACGGACACGTCACTTATTAAGTGGAATTGAGAATATAACCCTCACAATGGTGGAAAAGAGGTCTTTTCATCAAGACAAAATTTGCATTATCGGTTAAGTAGAATCGGAGTTATGGTCGTTTTTTTCATAACAAAGTTCCCTCTCTCCCCTATCTCTTATTTGAATAGTTAGACTAAAACTTGCATTATTAAATATACGCAAAATTTTTTGAGGAATACGAAGATTGTTTTTGTTATGCTTCTTAATTAGGCATATTTTCTAAAATTTGGCTTTTTAATTTTTTTTTATTCCCTCTAGCGGTGGACCTACAATTCTATAAATCATTTCCAGGTTTTTCTCGTGGCCACTTTTGTCATAAATTTTTTTTCCAAAGTTGTACTACAATCCGAACCTAAGATATGGCCGACAGTCGTTCTTATTTGCCCACCCGGTACAATAACAGTATAACAAACAGTTGACTAATTTGCGGTGAGCTAGACAAGAGGAAGGGGTGGCTACACGCGCCCGCGAATTTTACTAGCATGTGATTGGTTTTTAATAAATACATCGATCCGGTCCCACAACTGAGACACGTCCGTACTTGTCTCATTGTGTGAGCAAAACTGGAAAAGTGGCATATTCCAACTATACAGGTGACCACTTTTTCAATGGGACACTTTAACTTTTTTATTATTAGAGATAGAGGGTTGCGGCTTTTGCGTCCTTATTTTACTTTTTCAAGACAAAAAAGTTGATAAGGTCAGATTTTGACACAAATAAATTTTTTAAAATTTTAGAAAAAATATTTTCTTTAATAATTGGAGAGTATTTTGGAAGTCCCAGTAGATATGAAAAATGAAAAAGTGGCCACCCAGTATAGTTAGCCCTCCTGAACTCACCCTAGCTATCAGTTTGGCCCTAATGCTGAAAAGTTTGGAGACCCCTGGGATAAACCATCAACTACTACTAGATGTTCTAAACTACATAGGTTTTAGTCCCAGTTTGATTTTTTTCAAAATTATTTAAGCTAAAGGTTATGCGAGCAGGTTTTCACTCAGGCGTTGGATATATAAATCGTGGAGTTGCCCAAGCCTCTTTTTTAGGGCCTTGTTGTATACAATATATGCAAGTAATTTTACATCGGTTCTGAAAAATTGCACTTTTTATATGTACGCTGATGATACTCAACTATACTACTTTTTGGACCCCTCATTAATTGCAGAATCAGAAAAAAATATTAATGAGGATATTAACGCTTTGGTGGAGCTTTCTTCAAAACACGATCTATTAATAAATCCGTCCAAATCAATGGTTCTTCATTTTGGAAGGAGGTCTGAGGTGGATTTTAATTGTAATATTAAGATGGATAATACCGTAATAACGCAAAAAACTTAGGGCTTTATTTAGATGACAAACTCAAATTAGATCACCATATATCTCATATCCTTCAAAAGTCACATGCCAAACTCAAATTATTATCGAAGCTTGCTTCTTATTGCACAACATAGGACTTTTGAGAAGGCTAGTGAACTCGTAAAACGTGTAACCGTTACGAAAAGTCCGTCACGCAACAGAGTTGCCATATTTCTGAAACGGCTAGTGAACTCGTGAAACGTGTAATGTTATGAAAAAGCGAATAAGGATTCGTCACGCAACAGTGTTGCCAGATTTCTGAATAATCCACTTATCCAATGAAATTTAAATTGAAGCTTGCTCCTTATTGCACGACATAGGACTTTTGGGAAGGCTAGTGAACTCGTGAAACGTGTGATGTTACGAAAAAGCGTTCGTCACGCGATAACTCATTCAAGCGACTGTGCGCAATCTCTCTTGCCGCACTGAGCTCGCACACCTATAGGTGTGAAAAATTGTCAAAAATGGTCAAAAATTGTCAACATTTTGAAAAAATGGTTAATAATTGCCAAATATGTTAAAATTTTTGAAAAAGTGTGTGAATTTTTAAATATGGACGAAAATTGTCAAAAATTTGGAAAAATGATCAAAAATTGTCAAAAACTGTCAAAAACTGTCAAAAACTGTCAAAATTTTGAAAAAATGGTTAATAATTGCCAAATATTTTTAAAAATTGTCGAAAATGGTAAAAAATTGTCAAAAATGGTCAAAAATGGTCAATGATTGTCAAAATTTTTGAAAAATGCTTAAAATTTTTGAAAAATTGTCAAAAATGGTCAATAATTGTCAAAGACGGTCAATAATTTTCAAAACCAATCAAAATTCATCAAAAATGGTCCAAAAGGATTAATAATTGTTAAAATGTTAAAAAATGGTCAAAATTTTGAAAAAATGGTCAATAATTGACAAATATGTTAAAATTGTTGAAAAATTGTCAAAAATAGTCAACAATTGTCAAAGACGGTCAATAATGCTAAAAATTCGTCAAAAACTGTCAAAAATGGTCAATAATTGTTAAAATTTATGAAAAGTGGTCAAATTTTTCGAAAAATTGTCAAAATTTTGAAAAAATGGTCAATAATTATTAAAAATTGTCAAAATTTTTAAAGATTGTCAAAAATGGTCAATAATTGTCAGAACCTGTCAAAAATGCTCAAAAATTGTCAAAAATGGTCAATAATTGTTAAAATTTGAAAAATGGTCTGAAATGATCAAAATTTTTGAAAAATTGTCAAAAATGATCAATAATTGTCAAAACTGTCAAAATTAGTCAATAATTGTTAAAATTTGAAAAAATTGTAAAACTTTTGAAAAAATGGTCAATAATTGCCAAATATGTTAAAATTTTTGAAAAATGGTCAATAATTGTCAAAGACGGAATAATTGTCAAAATTCGTCAAAAACTGTCAAAAATGGTCAATAATTGTTAAAATTTTTGAAAAATGGTAAAAAATTCACGAAAAATAGTCATTCTATTGTGCATAAGAAGCAAGCTTCTGTCGGCGGTCCGACGACCGCTCACCTTTTTTTTTAAACAGACAGGTTTTAAATAGTCAACTGAAAAAAGAACTGTGTGATACATTGGTTCTGTCGCTAGCGAATTATTGTGCCTACGTCTATGATCCCAGTCTTAATAGTGTCGAACAGAGAAGACTACAAAAACTGCAAAACTCTTGTCTAAGACTTACCTATGGAATTAGGAAATTTGTTAGAATATCACACACCCTGAAAACAGCAAACTGTTCGAATATGGTAAATCGCAGAAAGGTTCATGCCCTATGTCTATTCCATAAAATTAAAGCAGCACAGACCCCTCCATATCTCTACAATAAAATCTCTTTCCAGACAGATGTTCACAATGTGAACATTCGACGGAAACATTTTTTCTCTCCTCCTACCGGAAAGCATCAACTTTCGGGACGCCGCGCTGAACGAAGTTGCTGCTTTCCGGCTCCGTCGAACAGAAAATTAGTATACTCACCTCTGCCAATATGTAAGAAAGTAGGTTATCTGAGACATTTCTTACTTTACTGGCGTAGGTCTGTAATATACTATATTAATATTCCCAAGCATCGAACAGTTCAATTCGAAAATTCTTTCACTTATCAGATCTCAAAATATTATACCCTTTCACCGGACGAGAATTGCCAATCTCGGTATTCAAAAAAAGAGTAACCAAACTTATTTTTGATGACCAATGTACAAATCTATCCTAAAACCAAAACTTGGCAGCCTTATAACGTAGGACTTAGGGTGTATCGTCTATTTAGATAGTAGGTATGTTCCTTTGTGTTTTTCCTTTTCCTTTCTTTTTGTAAAGGCTTCTGAGGAAGAACAGTTTTACTGATCAGAAGTCCTTTTGACCAAAATTATACTATACATATTGTAATATTCAGATTATTATTATTTTTCATTTTTGGTCAATAAATCTATTATTATTATTATATGTATATTTACATACTTACACACTTACGCGAGTACTGAAAATATTATTTTATAAACGTATACAGCAAAAGCTAATACTAATGTGTGTGTTGAATTTTTTATATTCGTCAAAATATAATGTGTTTAGACATGTTGGTTCTATTATTAAATCTTTGTTGCTTGTTCGTGTAAATAATGACAAACGAATGAATATAAATTATAAGATAGTCATAAAAACAGTATTTTTTTCAAATAAAATTTGTTTATTTCATTACCCACCCGAATATTTCCGCTAGAAATATTGTAGTGTTAACAAACAAATATTTGTTGTTCAAAACTTGTTCACTGATCGATAGATTCCAAAATTATTAAACATATCATATCATGAAACGCAATGGAATATAGGTAATATTCTGAAAACAGAACCGTTTTTAATATGTGAAGTAACAATAGGTTTTATAATTTCATTTATGAAAGCTGGCTTATAGTACTAGACTTATATTTCTTTCTAAGACCTAGCTCACACATTTTCCCCAATTTGTAGCCATCACTCATTTTAAAGATTTTGTTAAGAGTTAGAATAATTTAAATAACATAAAAAAGCCCAGACAGTGGACAGCTGGTCATCAGCAAACGTGACTCAAATATCTATGAGATTTTCTGATACTACGGAATATTGACATATTCACCTAGGATCTAGAGATCAATAGCTGGTTTAGACTCACGTAAGATGTATCATTTAGATACCTGAGGACATCCAGTTTGAATATACCCTTACTTCTGCAGGCGGGGCCCTGTAGAAGTCGACCTTTGCCCTAGCTACTCGTGGGACCAAACATGGATAAGGGTGAAAAAAGAAAACCTAGCGGGCAAGCACCGCAACGGGGCACGTCAGAGTAATCCAGCCGCAGTGACCAAAAATAATTAATCGCCTACCTCACACGCGAGCAGACTTCGTGTTAAGAAAGTAAAAAAAATCAAGGTAAGAGGAAAAAGGGGGGCAAAGTCGCCACCACCTCTTAAGCGGGCAGCTAGGCTGTTGCAGCAAAAGATATAAAAATGGCGGTTCTCCCTAAGGCGTACTCCAAACCCTATTGGGGAACGTTTTTTCGTAGCTTTATACGGCGGTAATAAAGACGACTCACTAGACGGCATGCGATACAAGCGATTTGCCATGACAGTGACCAAAAAATCATTTAGTTTATCATCGCTACCTCCAACACAAGATGCAGCTCGTTTTCACAGTCTCCGAGTATATCACCAGGTCCAGTCATGGCTCGGAAGATATCAAAATCCTGAAGATTGGGGCTGGAAAAAGCATGCAAACATTTGGATGCCAATACCATCGTCCAAGCCTCCAGCACCCCCCAATCTCATGAAATTAATTTTCTGCAGATGCAAAGGAAATTGTGGAAGTATGTGTGGCTGCAGAAAAACAGGCCCCAAATGCTCTACAGTATGCCTCCATTGTTCTGGCGAAACATGCAGCAGCATCAAGGAAATATCAAAGTTAATGGAAGAAAATGAATTCGAAGATGAACTTTCAACTATGACTCCAATTTCAACTCCTGCCATTCCCCAAACCTTCACATTCGACGTTGAATTACATTCTGATCCACAGTCTGGACCATCGAAGAAAAGTAGAATAGAATAGCTAGCTAATAACTGATTGAAAATATGATTATGTCGAGTATTACCTTATCGATAAGATGTCTGTGGAGTAGGCCTATTGGGGACACCACGAAAAAAAACGAGCCTACAGACTCATAGGTGGCGGGGAAAAGAGTTAGCAATGAATAAGTAAAGTTGTAGGTAGGGATTTAATAAAAATTTTTTAAGAATGTATTTACAATAAAAAAGAAGATCATAAAACTAAGTTAAACATTTCGTTTTGACCGGATTTTCATGAGCATTGACGAACCTGGTCAACTTTGGAGCGCTGTAACAGCGTTTTAAATAAATGAAATTAAAAAAAAATTATGATGAAAAATTTTTCTCAAACGACCATCTACAAGATTGGTCTGAGGTGATTTTTTCGTAAAACGTATAAAAAAAAGTTATAGAGCAAAAAAGAAAATTTTTAAAGAAACGTAAGTCAATTATCGTTCGTATGATTTCGTGTCTTGTATTTATTTAAACATGAGCAAAGAGATTTCGTTCTTCTTTCCTGTGAATATGAGCTATTGAAGCAAAATTTTATCTAATCTTATATTTAAAAAGTGCATTCATGTGAATGCACTTTATTCTGTTTGGAACCGGATATATGAAAATTCGTATTTTATAACCTTTGTTAATCTGGGAATTAACCCAACAGTTTCCCGAACAAATGTCTGAAGAGAAGATATGATGATTCTCTTGACCATGGAGATCCCAAGGCGCTAGAAAAAAAAGGAAAGTACCTCTCCATTGTTCATATTACCAGTTCAACATTGTGGAAAGAAAATTGTCCATATATCCATATAGATGTCATTTTTATATATTTTTTTTATACACATTTACACTTTTTTGTTAAATTATACTATTGTAAATTTAATAACGTTGTTCGTATTTATCACCTTCCAAGATTCCAGGGTTTATCGATTGATAAAGTTGACGTGAAACCGTAAACTAGTAGTTTTCAGGGTGGCGCCCACTTATCTTCGCTCCACTTAACGTAACTTAAATTCAAGTAGGATTACCCAAGAACTGGTTAGACCTACTCCTTGTTTGCTATTAGCTCCGGTCTATAATCTACGCCTGAGGTGCTCTTTACCTGAGCAGTCGTTACAATCTTACGCCCAACTAAAAGCGTCACATCTACACATCTCCAAACTCCTTGACTAGCCACTTTCCGAAGAGGGAATGGAGTTTGGGTCAGAGAAAGGGCACTCTTACAGAGGAGAACATCACTCTGATGAAAGAGGGAAATATCCAGTTCGACAACCAACAGAATGACTGGGATTAACTTGACTCGAGTTAATGCTCACCATGCCAAAGGAGCTTCGGTGGTGATCACAAGATCGTTCACTAAGGACTAATGGAGGATGTGTCGGATCCAAGAACCTTGGGTCAATAATCACCAGGTAAATGCATGCGCTACCAATGCACACAACACTGTTTGGAACAGCAACAATACCAATCAAAGAGGTGAGAAGCTGTTAGAATATATCCTCAATAAAAACCTTAAAACTCACAATATAGGGAATATCCCATTTCTAATAAGGCAAGAAGTTTCAGATATCATACTGAGATCACAGGATACAAAACACATACTTAAAGATTGAAGAGTATCGTGCGAACCATCTCTTTCCGATCATAGTATTATAAGATTTAAATTCGAACTAGCAGACTTGAGGTAAGCCTCAGAAAAATACCAGGAAAAACAGATTGGGGCAAGTATAACACATGTCTGTAAGGAAATCTACTTGCATATCTTGACCTGGAACATGAGCTTGAGGACCTAAACAGGGCAATAATCGATGCATGCTGCCCCTTCAAGAATATCGAAGCAGTAGGAATGCGCCCTGGTGGAATAAATGTCTGTCAGAATCAAGTGTTAAGACCCAGGAGGTCCTCAATAGAGCAAAACTCACCTGAACCTGGCAGAGATACACTGAGAAGCAAAACACCTACTACAAGGTAATTAGAAAAGTAAAAAGAAATAGCTTTAGGAAATTCTGAACACTATACCTGCCGCGACAAGACTTTACGAAGTTATGGCGAAAAGTAGGGTCAACACAGATATGGCTTTGAGAAAGCCAGGCGGTAAATATACCAAAAATAGGGAGGAAATTGTGCGACTTTGACTAGACCTATTTTCTTGGAAGTAGGTAAGTTCATCCTCTCGAAGGTCACAACAGACCTCCAAGAGAAAGCACTACAATGGCTAGGCACATTTGTAGTAACAAAAGGTTAAAAATGGGCTATGAACACCTTCCTACTTTTCAAGGCACCAGGAGCCGATGGGATTTTCCCAGCACAGCTCCAGCAAGGACAAGACGAAATTCTACCACATTTGGTTAGAGTAAGTCGGAGCAGCTTAAAACTGGGTTGTATACTAGAGGTATGAAGAAGGGCAATAGTCACCTTCATTCCAAAAGCTGAAAAAGGGGACCCAACATACTCAAAATCCTTCAGACCAATTAGCCTAACATCGTGTGTGCTTAAAACTTTTGATATTTATATTAGAACGAAAATCATAGAGATACAACCCAGATCTACGGATACTGCACTGGTACAATTGACGGAGGATATCCGAGGTGTCTTAGACGACCAAAAAACTTAGTATGTGCTCTTTCAGACATTACGTACTCCACATGAGGCTGTCAATAAAGCATTATTAAATAGAAGAAACATCCAAATGGATGTCGGAACTGCTCACCACTGGGGTAGCAGAGACGAGGACCAGTAAACACATCGTCTCCATCTGCACAACCAGAGAATGTACACAGGGAGGAGTAACATCCCCGTTTTCATCCAGTACCATACCGAGATACTTGACCTCCAGCTGCACGTTGAAGAAGTTTGGCAGTTTTAGTCTCTCAAGCTTCCTTTTTCTAGTGAAGGGAATATGCACAGTTTTTGTAGGATTTACCCTCGGGCATCCTTTCCTACACCATTTCTTCACCGTATCCAGAGCTTGTTGCATTAGTTCCGACATAACGTTAGGGTCTTCCTCCATTACAAGTATTCTCAGATCATCTGCATGCCCCTGGGCTCTGTTCAATCCAGAAGTTCATCAATGACGAGGTCCCACAGCAAGGTAATAAGACTCCTCTCTGTGGGCATTCCTCCATTATCGAGACCTCCATGGAATCTCTAAGTAAGGTTGTCATTGCTGTCCTGTTGAAAAGCATGTTTTCCATCCACCAACATATGGTGTCGTCTGCTGCACACCTTGAAACAGCAGCTATCATGGAGTCAAATTTATTATCGATTTCTTAGGACAGCCTTAATTTTCGACACCAGTTGGTGTAAGGCTGTTTCACAGGATTTCCCTGATTGATAGGCATGTGATGTATTTTGGGCATTACATAAAGAATTAAATTCATTGAAATTATCTATTATTAATTAATTCATTTAAGGTATTTATGTTTATAAAAACAATTTATTCAGTTATTTGTTATATCACACGAGGTCACGAACGTGATAGTGAAAGGCCAGAGAACTATCACGTAACTGGATAGTTGACCTAGGGCAGTACGTATATATGCTGATGAAGTAGATAAGCGGACGATTCAGAATGATTCATAATTCATAAGAAACATTCAGAAACAGTCAGAGAAATTCCAATCTATTTACATATATTCAGATACATTTAGTTATGTTGAAATGTAGTTCATCGATATCAGATCTAAAACTATGTTATACCAGTAACATGATCATCTTAAGTAACACATATGTGAAACTAGTGTAAATAGTTAAGTATACAATAAAGCTCATCCCATGAATACTGTAGTTTCCGTAAGTAGAGTATTCCATCAGGACCCGGGCTTCCACTAGTCCCTGTGGAACTCCGCATTACCGACATACAATATAGGCATGCTGGTTACAATGTAGTGTCCTTTCAATGAAAAAGTTTATCCTAACATGCCTATCAATAAGTTTTTCCATTATTCTTGACATAAAAGAAGCCAGAGTTATTGGCCTAAATGAACTTTGCCTAGCAATAATCCTCTCCTGGTTTGGGAATAAAGACGATACAGGCTGCTCTCTTCCAAGCAGTTAAAATGTATTCAGTTGCCAGTGATACTCTGAAGAGTTTGCAGAGTACTGGAGATAGATGTATTTTCCCCTGTTGCAGATGCGCTGGGATAATTCCATCTGGTCCAGGAGCTTTGTAAGGCTCCACCGAGTCAATAGCCCGGTTCAATTTGCTCTGGGCTATTACTCAATTAGCAGAACTCCAATCCTCTTTCATTGCACAAGCTAGGGGAGCTAGAGGTCTTACGGATAGCTCCGATCCTGTCTCTACGGAGTACGGTAGATGTGCCTGCAATAGAATCTGTAGGGTAAGTAGTAGTGGTATCATTTGCTCAGTAATTATTATATTAGTAATCACAACTACAACGGACAATAATACTGAACAACAGCATGCGTACTAAGTGTGACATTATTAATATTTACTTAATAAAACAATCAGCCTCCGACCGCTTTGTTCAGCATATTGTGAGTAATATTTGGACGGTGTTATGCAACAACCGTCTAACCCACACTTTTTTCAAAAGACATTTTATTATCGAAAAACTTGAAATACGAGTCAAATGATGATAAGCAAAAATGGTTTAACCGATATTTGGTGTCTAGCGCCATATGTGAGTCAGTTTACTAAGCCACAATTTCTAAATGCTATGCTATAGAAATATGCAACACTGGTCTATCCCACAAAATTCCAGTTCTGTGGGATAGGTCATTTTAGGAAATTTCTCAGTGTGGATGATTTCTTGTTTTTTATCTTGTTGTTGATGATAAAATAATTTGTGTAAACTGTTAGAATTTTATTATTATTGATTGTGTTCAGCGTAGTAAAGGTAAACTAAAACATAGATACAAAAGTACTCATATAAAAATCAAAAAAACTAAATAGAGAAACCTAACCTAAAATATTGTTTAAAATACGTGTTTTACATAATTATTCAATTAGATGGAAAATAATATGGGACTAAAACATTGTGCTTTTTATTTGTATAAAGAAGAGGTTTATAAATTTTAAGTAGTGAATTAGTGGAATTAGCACGCCTAAAGGTTGTAAGACTAGTATTATCACGTATTATGTGGCTTAGACCATTGTTGCAAAATAGTGAGCGGCTCATTTTTGATTTTCCAAAAAAAAAACAAGTCGTTGGAATAATGTTTTTTTTTTCTTCAGGATGAACGTTCCAAGAGGAAAAAAATAGTAGACTTGGTGTTCTCACAAAACAAGGTAGAACCTGATAACTTGCCAAAGTGCGAGATTGCTGTAATTGCTGAACCATCAACCAAATCTCTTAAAAATATCAATTTTAACTTGGAACCAGTGATTCAAAATGTTGAGACCGCTGAGTATCTTTCCCAACGAGACAATACAGTGTTCCACTGACAATAATTGTTTACAAGAGCTTAGTACTCCAGAAGTAGCAACAGAAAGTTTGGAGCGTTGTTTAGGCCATCATGTGGAATTTGAAGAGCCATTTTAATCTTCGGGGAGTGAATTTATTCCGGATTCAGAAGACAGTTCAGGGGACATGAGTGATCTAGATGCCAGAGAATATACAAAAACAATTACAGAAGTTGAAAAAAGAAAAGGGCGAAAAAGTCGTGGAAGAAAGAGGAAGATTTCACATCAGTCCAGAAGAGATAGGAAAAAATATACGAATACCAACCAAAAATATATTTTCGCAAGAGCTAAAGAAGTTGAACCAAAAACTTTTAATGCCGCATATTCCTGTAAATGTTCGAAGCAATGCACGGATATTGTTCCCTTAGAAACAAGGAAAAGGTTATTTCATCAATTTTGGGGAGTTGGTACCTTCGAAGGACGATGTGTTTTAATAACCAAATGCGTTGAAGAAATCGAAAAGAAGAGAACTTACACGAAGAATTTGGTGTCGAGAAGATCCAAGTCTAAAATTTTCAATATAAAAAATCATTGCGTTTGCAAAGAAGCGTTTTCAAATACTTTGCAAATTAACAGCAATCGAGTTCAGGTAGCTCTAAAAAAATAAAAACTAACTTGATACAGGACAGAAGGGGATGCGACAGCGGAGGACGAAATGCTATAAGTCAAGAACGAATAGAAAATATTATAAAGCATATTTCGTCATTTCCCACATACATTTCCCATTATTGCCGTTCTCAGACAGATTAAAAATTTCTTAATCCCGATTTAAACTCACGTAAAATGTATTCTCTGTACCAAGAAAAAACTGATAATCCAGTAAGTCTTTCCAAATATAAAAATATTTTTTATTCCGAGTTTAACCTAAAGTTTAAAGTACCTCACAAGGATACTTGTCGAATGTGTGATATCTATACTGCTGAATTAAGTTCTGCTGATAATTTAAAAAAACAGGAATTAGAAACAACACATTTAAAACATTTACAGATTGCAGAAGATATACGGGCTCAAATGAATTCTGATATTACTGCGTCACAGGAAGATGAAACAGTGGAAACTTTAACGTTCGATTTACAGAAAACGCATCCTATTCCTAAACTACCAACTGGGATCGTTTATTATAAGCGACGGGAACTTATACAACTTGGGCATTTTTGTTGTAAGCTCCAAAAATGGCATTTTTAATATCTGGTTGGAACATGAAGCAGGCAGAGGTACCCAGGAAGTCGGTTCCTGTTTCGTAAATTTATCAATGAAAATGTTAAAGTACCTGTTAAAAATTTTTTTTCAATTCCTCATCTTATTTTCCAGGCATCTTGCTTACCTACCAAATTTGTTTTCACATTATTTATCTCAATCTACCTTACCTCATTTGCCAAACTACACAATCTGATAAAATGGAATATTCGGTCATTTTTTTCTTTACTTAGGGCATCCTGGGTCATAACAACCCATTCTGATTCCACCCATAATACAGAAAAAGATAATTAAACGGAATTAAGACAAATACAAATCAATCTGATAAATATGGGT